>JAQIWF010000389.1:0-19654 GCA_034694965.1 Ceratozetes gracilis
AATTTTTGTTTATAAAATTAATTTTTAGAATTCCCCCCCCTCCACCCCACCCACAAAGGTTATTGTCAGCTGGGAATTCTTGCTAGGTCAACATTAAAAACTTATTATTTTAAAAATAATAAATAATTTTAGTAGTACAGGGTGGTGCAAAAAGTTACCGGCCTCTATTGTAGGGTTTAGGCCATCTGAAGGTAACCCATGCAAAGAGATAAATTGATAAATCACCAAATCTAATAACTAGGGAACTCAATCAGGTGCTCGAACATAAGATTGCAGTGTTATGAGCCAATGTGGGCAATGATTGCATCATTTTTTTTAATAAACATTTTAAGTCATATTGTATCACAACTAATAGTCCTAAAACATTGAGTCTTATATAGATCATTAGATTTGTTTTAATGAAAACTATCTAGTGGGGTTTATAGATTTGGTGATTTATCAATTTATTACTTTTCATGGATTATCCTTAGATGGCCTAAACCCTACAATAGATTGTTACTTTTTGCACCACCCTGTATTTTAATATTATTGTTACCATAGATTGAATTTGATTTGTTTCAACTGATATTAGCTTGTGCTTAATCTGGTTCAGGTTATTATCCAGGGCCAAATTGTATAATTTTTCATTATTAAACTGATGCCAAATCCAAGAATTATTATACGTATATAACTCAACATTTGAGTCAACAATCTCCTTGATGCTATTTATGTTCTTATTTTCTTGATTAACAACCGAGCTAAGTATTTGACCAGAGTAGCATGCTGATAATATGACTGCTGAATATGCCCATATTATTAGTAGAGGTCTGTTGCTAGATGACCAATTAATTGTTTGGGTAAATAAATTTCTGATGATTTGAAAATATATTTTAACAAATGACCTATAACATTTTTGTTTTGATATAAAAAGTTGAGCTGTTCAAAGAAATAATTAATTAATTTATCAATTATATTAACAAGATAATACTAACAATTTAAACTAATATAGAAAAAAAGAGATAAAAATAGAGTTGAGATCAAAATAAAAGCCCAAACCAGGGGTGAAAACATTTCCCCCATTTTGGTCATATCGTGAGGTTGTTTGTAGAGTGCACTCAGAATAACAAGATTGTAGTCATCTCTAATCCATTGGCTATTTGCAAATGTGGACAACCATTCATCCAAGTTCATTGCTGATAGACACAAGTCAAAGTCCTTGATAAAATAATTTTAAAATCTAATCATGATAAAATAATTAACATGGATTATACCGGGTATTTTTCAAAGTATGTTTTGACTCCAGTCCATTGATTTAAGAATTTGAGGGTTGAATTGAATATTGAATTGAATGAAAGTTCCCTTTAATAAAATCTTGATTAATTGACCTTCAAATGAGCAAAATCGTTTCTAGATCAAATTGCATAAATTACAAATATGAACATGAAAATTATGTAAAGTTAAATTACCCCGCTAATATGTGGATTAACAAAAATCTTAAGCGACTTTTTGCTAGTTGCAAATGTGAAATTATTATCATTTTTATCAAACGAAATGCACTCCTGTAAATTTACATTCATTCTTATCTAGAGCAAATCAAGAATAAATCTAAAGATATTTTCTAAAAGTCCGAGCAAGATAAAATGAAAATAGACAAGTCTCATCTCTATAATTATGATTTATTAAAAGCTTTGTTACAAAACACCCTACTACATTTTTAAACACTATAATTTTGTAAATTGATTTGTGAAACATTCATAGCAAGATGAATAATATGTATAATTTCTTAAGGTTGATTATCAATATTATTTATAGATAAAACATTAAAGTTTGACCCTGAATATTGTGGTAATATAATAAGCATGTTAATTAAATATTTTGTGGTTTATTATCTCTGTATTGAAGAACAACATTTTTTATGTAACCAAGGTTACCATTCAAATTGAACCATTATAAGTGAGGAGAGGATAAAATAGCAGACAAAATAATTGACAAAATGTCATGATAAATATAAAAATGTTTTTGGCTTTATTTTTACAATCAGTGCGTAACTGTGTTTATGAATAAGTTATACAAGAATTAAGAGAATCGCATAGAGTTTTAAGCAATTCTCTAAACCTGTCACAAACAACGTAACCCTATTTGTGTGATGTGGGAAACTATTAACTTCTTAATGAAATTATTTATAAATTATTAAATTGAATATCAAATGTAATTTCTTAGTAATTTTAAATAAAACAAGCTCAATAAAAATCAAAAGTAACCAGATAATAAGCATAAATATCAGCATGTAATATAAATGCCATCTAATATTGTAGTTTTATTTATTGCAAAAACACATTTCTCAACAAGAAACATGACCAAGCTAATAGTAAAGCAAACTATATTTAATAAAAATAGGTGTTTTATATCATTTAACAAAATAACAGGGTCATGTATTGGCTCAGTTATGTTCTTTTTCATTACATCCAGATTTCTGTGGTGTGAAAGTCGTGAATCGCTTCTCACATTCAAACCCGACTCTATCATGAGATTAATTCTGAAAGTATGGAATAATAAATTAAACCATGGCACCTTTTACTGTAAATAAATTCTAGCAAGGTAATTTTAACTAATTACATTTTTAATAAAATTGTTCTTGTTTCGTGGTTTATCTTATTGTTATTGATTGGATGTACCATAAGGGCAGAAAAATATTTCTCTTCACTAAATGCCAAGCTCAGTTCTGCGTTATCACTTCTTTTCCAGATAGAAACAGCCCCGTCACTTATAAATATTGCCTTTCTTTGTGCAATCTCTTTCCATAAAAAATAGTTCTAAAATAAACAAGATTAAAATTACATTTATCTCTTTAATTAAAACAAAAATTCAAACCAAAATTAGCAAAAAATATAAACTATTTACTTTTTTATACAGGTCATTCTGGGGAAAATACTTCATTCTAGGTTTGAGTCTCTCAAAAATACATGCTTCATTATTCTTGCATTGTCCATTCATCTTATACCATAACCAGGATTCATTGTATGTATAAATATCAAGATTAGATTTAATCATATCATCCACAGTATTAATATTTCTTTGTTGTTGAACAACAATCGAGGAGAGTATTCCCTCGGAGAAACAAGTAGTCAAGACCATGATCATTAGTGACCAGAGTATTATTAAAGAGCTTTCTTTTGATGACTTATCCATTGATTGTCGAAATATATGTCTATTCATTTGAAAGTAAATATCAATAAAGGACTGAATAAAGTCTTCTTTATATCGTGAAGATCCTAAATTTTAACAAGATTAAAATAATTTCAAATTAACAAAATATACCTGGTTTTTGAAAATGATAAATATTAAAATAAAATGTGACGATGAGAGTTAACAACAAAATAATTGTCCAAATAATTGGTGAAAATATGTGTAATATTCTGGACATATCAGTGGGAAGTGTGTAGAGAGCGCTCAGAATAACTAAATTGTAGTCTTCTCTAAACCAATGACTCCTCGTAAATGTGGACAACCATTGGTCAAAATTCATTGCTGATAGACATATGTCATATTCCTGGAAAATTAAGCAAACATTTTAAATATTAATTACCGGAACAAATAATTACTGGATTCTCTTTATAGTATGTTTGTACCCCGGTCCATTGGTTTACAAATTTTAAAGTAATATTGAATCTTTGGTAAGTTCCATCTAGTAGAATATTGAACAGTTGAGATTCAAAGGAACAGAACTGAGGCTAAAATTTAAAATTAAAATTGTTAAAATTTTCTCAAGGTTAAATTTTACTTGTGTATCCGGTTGGGCCCAGATCTTTATAGATTTATTACTAAATGGAAATGAGAAATTATTTTCATTTCCTTTAATGAGTACACATTCTTGCAAGTTGAATATCGGTTTGAATATCTTGCTCATTTTATTAAGCTTTAATGAGAATACATTCTAACAATTAAACAAACTAAAATTGTATCAAGTTGTTTAATTAACTAATTTGTAATAAAAAAACAAATCAAAGTATTTTTTTTTATCAAATTTAGATATCAAGTGATCATGTATCAATATTAAAATTCAATAAACAGAGTACCTTTATGGAATTTTGTTATGCAAATAATTTATAAAGGTAATAAATTGAATTGATTAATAAATAATCAAATTAGTAAAATGCATTTACTAAAAATGTATTATTAAGAATATATTGCATGTTATTTAATTTACATAAGTTAGCATGGATTATTAAATAACTAATCAAATAAAATAAATACACATGATAATTAATTGTTAAAACAACTTAATCGTTTTAATATTAATTGAAAATTAGTTATTTATTATATTACATTTAAGAATCATGAAGTGATTAACAGTATTTATACAGATATTATCATAACATATGAGACTAGAATATTCGAATTTTAACTAGGTTATCCTTGGAATTTTCAAATTAAATTTGGATACAATAACCCACTATTGCTAAAGAATTTTATCAAACAAGAAAATTGTAAATATCCCTTGTCACTTTTTTATAATAAGTAGTTAAATTTAACAGCCTATTACTCAAAAACCACAATGGGAATTTTTAAAATTTTTCCAAAAAACCAAAGAGACTAATGGATAGGAGAAATTAGTTTTTTGAATTTTCAAAAAAGTAAATAGTTTTATCAGGGCGACAAAAAAGTGTCGAAAAATGCAATATTTTAATCTAAATTTTCTAAAATTTTCCAAAGTTTTGCTTGAAAAATAAATTTCTAAATAAAGTTAATAATCATAAAAAAAGTGGCTGGATACATTTTTAATTTTTTTTCTCTATGACATTCTATAATAATAAAGACCAAAACACGTCAAAATATCATTCAAAAATTCCAAGGATAACCTAGTTAAAATTGGAATATTCTAGTCTCATATGTTATGATAAGATCTGTATGTTTAAGAAAACTTGACTTAAAGATTAGAAAATGATTCTTAAATGATATCAAACAGATTTATTTATTTAACGAAACGAGGTAAATTAAAATATCGACAGATTATTTCATTTATATCTTTCTTACTCAATCAACTAATCTTAATGGGTCATCCACAAAGTATGCACGCGGTCTTTGGTTAAATCGATTACCTCCAATCCCCTTAACACCAAACATAGATTTTAGTAATGTTAACGCCTTTGGAACTAAAACTTATTTACGGTATAATTTTTACCAATGCTCTTCAAAAGTACAAAAAGGTACTCTTGAACTCGAACACTATTGAACTGGTCCTAACCTTGTTCAACTTAGTGAGAATTTCATTGTATTAGATTTGACAATTTTACTCAATTCCAAACTCGGTTTTATGTTAAAATCTGTAATATTATAATGATAATAGTATAATACTGTTAGTACGCTTTTGGCCACCTCCTTCTCAGATATCGTACGTACTTTATGGACGAGCCCTAAAAATTTGGCCAAAAAAGGAACTATCAATTGTTGAATAAAAAAACGGCTAAAATATGAGCCAACTTTTGATAACTTTTAGGTTTAGGTCTAATATTAGATTATTAATAATAATTTATTATATCTACTTGATATCCATTTGATGCCTATTTGATATCTATTTAATAAGTCACTGGATATGTATGTAATAGAGATTTGTCTTATAAAGTGTTCCAAATTTGGAGATATGAGAGAATTAAGTCGATTATCACTTATCTACACAAAGGAGCAAATATTTTAAATAAATGAATAAGAAATGTAAAATTGAATTTAGTATTGAAGTACATGTCATGAGTCATGAGTGTTAGAAGAGTGTCACAAGAGTTTTGTCACCCAATAGTTCCGTTTTGTCTTAGTTTTCAAACTGTGATAAATTGTTTGTGAATTAGTGTTTAACCCAATCGAGACAAAAGTACTCATAAATCGGAAGAGTATTTATTTTTCGCGCATCAAATGAAAGACTCGTTTAGCGTATTATTCAATACATAAGCAATTATGACGAGATATACAGTTCAAGGGCGAAGACAGCCCTCATCTGTCGAGAGCAAGCCTCACGTTGGGATCGGCTTCAGTCGACAACATAACGCCTATGAGTCGAGTCTATTCCTGTTGAACAGTAGTGGCCATAGAGACTATCAGAGCATTCAAACACATGAGAGTATGGCTTCGAACCCAAAGTTAGACAAAACTCATTCCGATAGCTCTGAGTCCATCTCTTCTGGTGTTCAGCTCAAGAAAGAGTTAGGACTCATCAATGGTGTTGCCATCATTGTTGGTGTTATTGTCGGCAGCGGTATCTTTGTCTCCCCCCGAGGAGTACTCCAAGAAGCGGGTTCTGTGGGTCTGGCGTTAGTGGTGTGGGCATCATGTGGTATATTGTCAGGAATTGGCGCCTTATGTTATGCAGAGCTGGGAACTGCTATTCCTAAATCAGGAGGGGATTATGCGTATATCAAAGAAGCATTCGGACCATTGCCAGCATTCCTGTCAGTACTTATATTTGGATGACTTAACAAAACTTTAAAATTTGTATCAAATAGTTTTCTATGGGTTGCGTTACTCATAATTATGCCGACCGGTAACGCCATCGCAGCGCTCACTTTCGCTAATTATATTCTTCAGCCGTTATTTCCCTCCTGTACTCCACCGCCAAACGCCGTCAGATTAATAGCAGCGATAGTCATATGTAAGTCCAATAAACTACAAAACCTGATATGAAAGAGAGTGCAACACATTTCTCATTTGACATAATGTGTAGGTTTACTCACATTTATCAACTGCTATAATGTTAAGTGGGCGACAAAAGTGCAAGATGTTTTCACATTCGCTAAAATTATAGCTCTCCTCGTAATCATTTTATTCGGTGCCATTCACCTCTTCCAAGGCAATACTGAAAATTTGAGTTATCCTCACTCGTTTGTTGGCACCTCAACATCACCAGGGCACATTTCACTCTCATTTTATTCTGGCCTATTTTCCTACGCTGGTTGGTATGTATACTCTCGTCAGTTGTAAAACTAATTGCTTTCATTCATTAGTAATCTATTTATTTCAATGTCTTTCACATATGGATATCAGATAACGAGTTCAATGAACTTTTATGAACAAACTTTTGCTTTGTGTAGGAATTACTTGAATTTTGTGACGGAAGAGCTAAAGGATCCGTACAGGAACCTGCCCCGGGCCATCTATATATCACTACCACTCGTGACAATCATATATTTGTTGGCAAACATAGCATACTTTGCAGTCCTTACACCACAGGATATCTTAACATCAAATGCAGTCGCCGTCACATTTGGCGAACGAGTGCTCGGAATCTTTCAATGGGTTATGCCGTTATCCGTAGCCCTCTCCACATTCGGTGGACTCAACGGAGGAATATTTGCCTCCTCTCGTCTCATGTTTGTGGGTGCGAGAGGTGGACACCTTCCCGGGAGTTTAGCTATGATTAACCTCAAATATTTCACTCCAATGCCTAGTCTTGTATTTTTAGTGAGTTTTTATTCAAAAATATTTATCATTTGAATGACTGATTTGAACAAATTTTAGGGCATATTATCTCTTCTATATTTAACTACAACTCAAGTCTATGTTCTCATCAATTATACGGCATTTATAGAGTCGATGGCAGTGACGGCATCGGTGGCGGCTCTGTTGTGGCTAAGGGTAAAACAACCCAAACTAAAGCGTCCAATTCGTGTGAATCTAATTCTGCCGGTGGTGTTCTTTGTGACCTGTGCATTCCTAGTACTTCTTCCATTCTACGTCAGTCCCTTCGAAACTGGTGTCGGCGCTCTCATAACAATCAGTGGTATTCCTGTATATATGGTAACAATTTATTGGAAGACAAAACCACGAGTTTATAAACGTTCCATAAGTGAGATATTTGTCCACCAAAGTGACAATTGTTGCAAAATGACAATTATTTAATTGTTCACTATTTGATTATAGGATCATTCACTCGAGCAGTTCAACGATTAATGTTTTGTTCAAAACAAGACCATAAAACTACTGACAAATGATCTCAACATTTGTTTAATTCGCCAAATGGTTGGGGTTTACAGAACCACTTCTCTTGTCTTTTGCATGTCTTCATTAGATAATTAATAGGAATTACAGCAACTCTTTTACACAAAAATGAAGACTATGTGCTGTTTGGACTAAACAGAAGTGCAATTAAATGGGTTTCCAATTCAAATCTCGTTTTTCTAGTGATATAAAAGACAATTAATTTCAATCTCTGCTCTAATTTTAAGGATAAATATCTCGTTTTTATATCAAATTAATTACACATTTATTTAATATTTGCGTTATTTTTGAAATTTAAGCTCATTTTTACTAAAATAATGTAATTCTCAAACATTCGCTGATATTTCTTAAATCGTTTCATTTTTATTAATTTTTGAATTTATATATATATATATATATATATATTTGATAACTTATTAGGGTTTTGATCAAGCAGATTATTTATTTATGAGAACTCATTGTAATTTTTGATGTTTCAAATTGAGAGTTGCCTCAAATAAATGTTTTAAATTGTTTAAATTTCTTAGATTAATATTCAATGAGGAGTTTAAAGAAAGGACCTGGATGGAGGCCCCTCTCTTTCCAAAACTTCAAATTATTACTTTCAGAACAGGGATGCGGAAGGGGAGGGGTTGGCCATTTACCACCCCCTGAAGTCTAAATCTACCAACCTCTGTTTTTTGGAAAAATATTGAAGTAATGGCGGCCAAAATGGGCCATTTTTTCGCCATTCTGTACAACATTCTTGCTAATTTAGTTAATTTAACTAGATAAAACTGAATTTAAACTAGATTAAACCGGATTTAAGAGAAAAACGGCTGTTTTATATGTATTTAGGGATAAAATGGTAACTTTTTCGGTCGCCATCTTGGATTATCAGCCATTACACCATATTTTGCCAGTGCTGTACCCCCTCCAGGAACACTCCTGAGGTTTTCAAATGTGAGGGGACTTGAAATACAGTGAAGAGACACGACATCCGACACGAGATGTCATCGCAAACAACACTAAAAGCGCTAAAAATGTCTAATGTTTTGTCTTTTGAGTGAATGATAAATAAAATTAATTGACTTACAATTGTAATAACAATTGTGCTAGTACAAGTGGTATTTTTCCCCCAACTCTTAGACAAAAGTGTGTGAAATGAGCTCTGAATTCAATATTCACAACGATGTGAACCAATTGATGAAACTCTTGGAGTAAATCAAACCCAAAGACATTGAATTTTGTAGTTTTAATCTCTTTTTATTTGGTCTAAGAATTGAAGACAATGTGAGCGAAGGGGTCACTGCAGATGTGATCACCGAAAACCTGGTTAAAAGCGTTGACCAGCGATCTAAGACCCGGGGGGCTAAAGAGACTTTTGTCAGGAAATTGGAAGTCCTCTCAGACCCAGACTTCAAAAACAAATACGAAGACTTGAAAATCCATAAGTAATACATAAGTGACTTAAATATGATTTCCTTTTAACTCCTTTTAATGGTTTATAGTATTAATGTTGTCATCGATTTTGACAATTATTCTACAAAATAAGTGTTTCTTTGGTTACCATTAGTTTAATCCCTTTTTTAATAGTGTCATAGAATTGGATCCATTGGTCCATTTGTTGGCCCGAATTAACGACGAGAACAAAGTTTGTCTTTTCTTCTATTTTGTTGATAACTATCTTTGGATCAAACTTTAGATCAAATACTTATTAAAACTGCAAAATAAAAGTTCGACCAAAAGATTGTGTCAAAGATCAGACCAAATCGATGTCATATCCACTGCCATCAAAACTCATGTATCGACCTCTTCAGACAACAGGCATTCCTTTGACTCAACAGCCACTCATCAAATGACGGAATCAAATAAGACAAAAATGAATGCCATCTCTTATACCAATGAAGAAGTCTTTCTGACGCCAGAGATGTCGAGTAAGAAAAGAGATAAAAGGAATCGGATGTCTGACTGGAAGTTCCTTACATTTGATTATCAATATAATGAGTGGACACAAGAAGACACAATTGAACCGCTGAGCAATTTGTCGGTTAGCGAACAGGAGAGCGCTCTCATCGAAGACTTACTCTTTGTTCTTCTCGTAAGAGTTTATTTGAAAAACAATAGTTTGTCTCAACTTATGGTAACCTTATGGACAGGGAATTGAAGGGAAATACATTCGTTTGCATCCATGTCGAGAGAAGCCGAATAAGCATGAGATGGAAGTGGACAAAACGGGTGATGAGTTACTCAACACTCTGGTCGTTCGGATCATTGCTTTGTGTCCATATTATTCCCAAATCATTCATTTCATCGATACAGTGGACTACGGTTTAGTAAATCAGGCTCTGGTGGCAGCCATGAGAGCTCAGATCAAAGACTTCTTTACTCTTATCAGTCAACTCGAGACACAGCATCGAAAAGGGGATCTCACTCTTCAGAAGATGTGGTATTATCTTCAGCCAAGTTTTACAAACTTAGGAATACTTAAAGACATCGCCAACAAAATACAGAAGGTTTTCATCACTTTATTAATACATTAATAACTAATGTTATGATTAGAGCAATACAAACGGTGGTGCAGTACTCAGTATTCTTCATGAGAAGACCCTTTCATTGAGTGGCAACACTAAGGCTCAAGATTTTTGTCTGTCGATAACGAGGAAAGCGAGTGAACCCTACTTTGAAATACTTGAGACTTGGATTTATGAGGGAATAATCGACGATCCGTTCAAAGAGTTTTTAGTTGAGGACAGAGCCGACCAAAGCGAAGGCCTTATTCTCGATGAGTCCCTTATCTTTGCTTTGAATTTCTAATCAATTAAATTGTCTTTTAGTTTGTTTTGGGAGAATCGTTATGAAGTGATCCGCTCACGAATTCCCATATTCTTCGAACGCCATTCCGATATTATTATGAAAACTGGAAAATACTTAAGCGTTATCCGTAATTGTGGCCGACAGATATCCCGCCCCCATTCACCCGACCCATTGGTCTATACAACTGAAGAAAGGATTTATATCGAGAGCATTGAAAGTGCCTATAAGTTTGCCTCCAAAGAACTTCTTCATCTGTTGGTGGATGAGTCGGATCTGATCGGACGACTCAAGTCAATAAAGCACTACTTCTTTATGGATTTCGGAGACTTCATCGTCCAGTTTATGGATTTAGCGGCTGAAGAACTGGAGAAAGAAATCGATGACATCGCTCCCAATCGACTCGAATCACTGCTAGAGCTGTCACTTCGCACAAGTCTTATGAATTCCGATCCCTATAAGGATGACGTCCGGATCGAGTTATTGCCGGATTCACTTCACTCACAAATGTCACAAATACTGAACATTGGATCCAATAATTTGGGGGATAATTGTATTTCTGAGTCGTACACACTTCGGGGTTCGGAAGCCCTAGCGATGGGTTTCTCAGTTGCCTGGCCCCTTTCCCTTATCATAAGTCGCAAAAACATAACCTGCTATCAAATGCTTTTCCGACATCTCTTTTACTGCAAATATGTTGAGAGACAACTGGAAGAGGTCTGGAAGGGCAACAAAATCGCTAAACGATTTACTTTGAAAGCTGTCACCGGCTATGGACAGGCATTCGCTTTAAGGCAACAAATGCTTAATTTTGTTCAAAACCTGGAGTACTATATAATGCTTGAAGTAATTGAACCGACATTTCATCAGTTCTTAGACTATGTGCAGACAAAGGTGTCGTCTGTCGACGATATGATGAAATCACACGAAGACTATATCCAAAAGTGTTTGCGCGACGCTATGCTTACCTCTGGGGAACTCCTCAGAGCTATCGTTCAATTACTGAGACTCTGTATTCTGTTCTCTAGTTTTATGAAAGTAAGTCATATGAATGTGTTATTAATTGATTAATTTGGTTATTCTGTGCAAAAGGACTCTCAAAGCCATTCCACTCAATACGAACTTTTGGACACTTGCCGTGAATTGGAAGAGGTTTACGAAAAGAGTTCGGAAGAGATTAACATTAATGAGCTTAAGACCAGTTTTGAGGACCACATCAGTTCCATGCAATCCGAGTTCAACACTACTTTACATCAATTACTAGAAGCGATTAAACTCCAAACCCAGGAGAGCTTTACAATGCTACCCGTCCTCAACCGGTACCTAATTTACTATAATATATAATATTTTATTGATTTTCTTTTCAAGGCTCGACTTTAATGGCTTTTATCAGTCTTTAGACCTAAAGGGCGACCAATAAATACAAGACATTAGATCTGATTATTATTATTACTTTTTCTACAATTATTTCATTGCTTTTACTATTTATTTACTTTTGTTTTTGAACTAATTTTTGCCAAATTATATACTAGTCTTAAGATTTATAGAATTTATAGAATCAAATCTTAACAATCAATTAAATCAATTATAACTTTTAATTGATGCGTACTTTATGAATACGTCAAACATTTGATTGGTTTATTACTTTGAATTTTCAACCAATCAGTGCTTAGTATTGTATTCTTGAATATTTTCTCAAAGGATTGAAGGAATATTTGACCTCTAATATTAGCAAGGTATAAATGGTATAAATGGTTATTAATTAAGTTATAATAATTTGTCCAATACTTGAAAGAGTAATTAATTTATCATTTATTAGATAATTATTAACTCATAAATAGTAACGTATTATATGAATGGATATGACATTTGAAAGTTCAGTAGTTTTTGATTCAAATGTAAACAAAAATTCTTTTTGTGATTAATTTGAGTGAAATGTTGTCATAATTCAAGTGATTGTCATTCAATTGAATCAATTGACAAATTGTTTCAAAGATGACTTCAACGACGAAATCCATTTTAAAAGAAATGCCAATCGATTTATACGAAGAGGTAGAGACGGGTCGACGCCGGTCCCCAACTCGAGCCGAACTCATGTTTGACCGGTTGATAGGCGTTCCTCAGACCAAGAAGTATGAGAACTATTCCAATCGAAGAAAGCCATTGAAGACAATAAACAAGAATTTGTCGGCCAATGAAAAAGCCATTGATTCGAGTGAATCCAATGACAGCTTTGACCACCATTTGAGCCAATTTGAACCCTCGGCTAAGACTTCGAGGATTAAGAAAACTACTGACAAAAGACAAAATAGAGTCAAATTTGTCGACAGTTGTCATAAAAAAGCGAATAAAAAGACTGAAAAGAAGACCAAATGGAAGGCATATCCGGACTGCACTAAAAAAACCCTTTTGGAGGCTTTCGAAAGGGCGGGACTTCCGGACTATGAAGAGATCGCCAGACATACACTGCATGTGACATATATTAAAGATTACGTGAAAGCGGGTCCACCCACTCCTCCTATACATGAAGTGATGAAACCCTTCGAAGATCTCCTCGACTGGTCTAAAGCCGACAACTCTTCAGATGAAAGCAATCTTATGACCGGTTCGGCTGCAAAGAGATCCGTTTCCGGTGATTGGGAAACACAGTCAAGTGATGGACAAAATAACGAAGTCTTTGAAGATATGGATTCAATCGCTGATCAAATGGTTGTAAATGTTTTGAGCAAAAGATCTCTTAATAAAAGCGGTGAACAAAGGATTACGAAACCAGAGTTCAAACGCGAGAGTCTACGTACAGCTGGTGTCGGGGCCTGTCGTATAGCGAGTACTCCTGTGCAGCGCCGACATAATGTGACCGTTAAGAATGTTTCACCAATTGATTCACTCGATTCTCCAGAAGTGAATTCAATGTCTTGTAAGTCAAAACCTGATAACTCATGTGAGGCATTCCTTCCGTCCAATATTAAGCCACAACGAGTCATAAAAATTTCAGTTCCAAAACAGGAAAGACCTTTGGATTTAGCTATAGTCGAGCCTTCGATCTCTGACTTGAATAAAGTGACACTAAGTATGAATCGCTCCGAACAGTTGACCCGATCTCTAGCTGTTGCCGAAGACTGTGTTAACAGTTCTGATGAGTCAAAAACACTGATCGAAGAGACTATTAGGAAGACCGGCAGTAGTGGTAACTCAAGAACTTTAAGATCTTCTGACAAAACTTTGCAAATCACTACAAGTGAGTTGTCGAGTATTTTTGATCCCTTCATCAGAAGCACACCATTGGTTGCTTCCAAACAAAGACATTCAAAGAACTTGAGATATGAATTAGTTGTGGACAGAAGTCATTTCGATGTTTCTATGTCTCGAATGTACCGTTCGATCAGCACTTCAGCTATGGATGAGGTGTCCATCAAAACGACGACAATAGTTCCAGTTTTGTCCTCTCAGTCGTCCACTAAAACAAGAAAGCAGTCAAACCTCTCAAATGCATATCATTTGTATCGAAAGAGCATCGCTTCGGTCCACTCTATATATAACAAGTCGTGTCAACCCTTCAGAACTGTTGTTAAAACCTCAGAGTCTGAGCACACATTTGGTGATGTGAGTGACCCCACCATTAGAAGTGCTCTCAAAGATGAGAGAGACTTAAAGAAAGTGTTCGACCAGTCGTTGAGTACAACAATGTTTTCCTCCTCTAAAGTGGTCTCAAATGATGGCAAACAATCGGTTCTAACGACAAAACAAAAGGTTTTGATTTATTGTCAGCCAAACCATGTGATTGACTTTAAGTCAGCCCTCAATAAGACAGTTCTCAACAAATGCCAAAAGATAGGCGAAGGTTCCTATGGAGAGGTATTCTCATCAAAGGACAGCTCTGGCAGAGACATCGTTATCAAAATTGTGCCGCTCGTCCAGAATGAGAATCAGACTGAAGAAGACATCTTCGCCCAGATTTTGCCAGAACTCGTCATTTCCCTTAATTTCAATGGTCTTAAGACTGGAATAAATTCAAACAGAGCTCCGAATTTCATAGATATGATGAAAGCGATGACAACTCGGGGTTTGTTTCCATCAAAACTGGTGGAAGAGTGGGACAAATTTGATGCAAAGCGGAAGAGTGAGAACGAAGACCCGCGCGCTTACAACGACCGACAGCTGTATATTGTTCTCCACTTAGGGAACGGCGGAACAGACTTAGAGACGTATAAATTTAAGTCTGCCATCGAATCGCTCAGCATTTTCGGACAGTTGGCTCTGGCTTTGGCCGCAGCTGAAGCTGCCTTCCAGTTCGAACACAGGGATCTTCATTGGGGTAATGTTCTGATCAGCACAACCACTGAAAGCCATTTACATTATTCTGTGAACGGAAAAGAGTTTAATCTGAGTTCGAAAGGAGTGATCGCTTCCATTATTGACTTCTCCTTATCTCGAATGACAGACAATGGGTTCACAATATTCGACGATTTGGCCAAATATAGTGACCTCTTTGAAGGGGTCGGTGACTATCAGTTCGATGTCTACAGACTTATGCGAGACAACAACCAAAACGATTGGCACAAGTTTTTGCCCAAAAGCAACATATTTTGGTTACAATATATGTTAGACAAAATGATTAACTTTAAGAAGTATTCCTCGAAAGCAAAAGTCCATAAGAATGCCATCGATTTAATGAGATCTTTTGAAAAGACAATACTTGACTTCAATTCTGCAAATGATCTCATTCTCAGTGAAGACTTCGCTCACTATTTATCGTATTTCCAATGAAAACCAATTGACTAATCGATTAAATAATTCTTCAAATTTTGTTACATTCACTCACTTTTTGTATAATAGAATCTTATTTACAGTTTTAATAATAAAATTCATTTAAAAAACATTTTATTTAATTAATCGAAAGGTTTATTACATTCGAAGAGACATTAGTTATGAATATAAAACAATGATTTAGGGGTTGACCACAATTCTGGGTGCGATCGACATTGACATGAGTTCCTGGAAGAGGAGTTTGCAGGCGTAGGGAACCCTTACCTGAGATATCTGAGTCTTGTTTCGACAACCCTTACACTCAAACGTATTGTTTCGTAGGTTTGCAATACATATGAGTCCACATAAGTTGCAAATATGGACGCGATAGGGATCAGACACTTCGAAGAGTCGTTCTCTGAGGAACTGTGCCGCTCCATGAGATATCTGACAGTCCCGTTCCATTTCACCAAATCTAAGGCCTCCGTCACGAGCCCTACCCTCCATGGGTTGTCTCACTAATATCTGAACGGGTCCTCTGGCTCTGGAGTGGATCTTATCGTCGACCATATGTTTGAGGCGTTGGTAATAAGTCGGTCCAATGAAGATCTGAGCGCTGACTTTGCGTCCGGTGTGTGCGTTGTACATGACTTCATACCCTCTCAACTGATAGTTGTATTCCTGTCAACAAAACACTTAACAAAACGAGTAATCGATTTGAGACTCACGTGAAGTAAGTCTGAAATCTTCTGAACGTTGACCGTATCGTTAAAAGGAGTGGCGTCTCCTATTTCGCCCTTATTTGCCGATACCTTTCCCTGAAGACACTCAATTAAATGGCCGATTGTCATACGAGAGGGAATGGCGTGAGGATTGATAATAATATCAGGGGTTATGCCCTCACAAGTGAATGGCATGTCTTCTTGTCTAAGAAATAAATACATTTCATATATAAGTACTGAATAAAGTGGACAGACCTGTAGGATATACCACACGTTCCTTTCTGGCCGTGTCTCGACGCAAACTTATCACCAATTTGTGGGATACGGACTGAACGGACGCGGATTTTGCAGAATTTATAGCCTTCGTTGTTGATTGTAATCATCACCTGATCAACAATACCCGTCTCACTATTCCTGAGGAAAGTACTCGCATCTCGTTTCGTGTATTTCTTGATTTGACCCTCGAGTTCGTCTTCATTTTCAGGCAATAGTGATGTCTTTCCAATGATGACGTCATCGCCTGAGACCCGAGTGCCGGGGGCTATGATGCCGTCGTCTTCGAGTTTGTCGTAGATGGCATTCCTCATTCCCTGACAGGTGTCTCTCGTGGGGCGTTCGAACTGTTCCTCATTGTCTCCCAAACGCTTTTGTTCGGAGTCTTTATACGATCGATAGAACACAGATCTGAAGAATCCGCGATCAATGGCTGAGGCGTTCAGAATGACTGAGTCCTCCTGATTATAGCCGGTGTACGACATTATGGCCACAATCGAGTTAATACCCGCCGGAAGTTCTCTGAACCGCAAGTATTCCATAGCTCTGGTCGTGACTAAAGGTTTTTGGGGATAATAGAGGACGTGAGCCAATGTGTCCATTCGGACGTGAAAATTGGTTATATAGACGCCCATCGCTTGCTTTCCCATAGCGGACTGGTAGGTATTACGCGGGGACTGGTTGTGATCAGGGAATGGAATAATTGATGCGCACACCCCTAATATCATTGAGGGGTGAATCTCGCAGTGAGTATAAGTGGAACAGTAGGCCATCTCAGTGTCGACGAGATCGTCGGGAGTCATGGCAATCATAACCGTCTCCTCTTCGAGAGTGTCGATGTATTCGACGACTCCGGAGGCGACTAAGTCGTGCCAACTGTAACTGTTGTACTCCCTTTCCTTAAGCATTTCGATGTGGCGTTTCTTTAGCAGAAGCTTCTGGTTCTCCACAATCAAAAGGGGCCGACATATGCGTCCGGCGTCAGTATAGATACGAATTTCTCGATCTCTGATATCGCGAACCATCGATACTTCGGATACAATGATATCCATTTGACGCCGAAGTTTACGCAAAGTATTCATTAAGAGGTCGGGTTCGCGATGTATACCAACCCAACAGCCGTTGACGAAAATCTTAGTCGCCTCAGATATGGCCGACGGAGCGATCTCTTCGAGGTTTTCCATCGACCACTCCTCTAAGAACTCTAGAATAGGTGAGGGCTGAGAACCCACAGAAATATAAGCCATAAGCGCTAAATTCTTGACGAGTCCTACGGCGTGGCCTTCGGGTGTTTCTGCCGGACATATCATACCCCACAAAGTGTTGTGCAATTGTCGGGGTTTCGCTAGTTTTCCGTCTCTACCTATAGGAGAGTTGACGCGCCGTAAGTGGGAGAGAGTGGAGGCGTATGTCAGACGGTTAAGCACTTGAGAGACACCAGCCCTGGCCTGATGGGCCTTCTTCTGGTCCCCCCAATTGCCAGTCGCTAATGAATATCTCAGTCCATCCGATATAATACGTGTTTTGATGGCTAACTCCAACTGAAAGTCTTTTCGTCTATCGATGAACTTCTGGGCATACATTCGGACCTCTTTTGTCAAATTTCTGAATAGACCTCTGAAGAGGTACGCGAGTAGAGGACCGGCCAAATCCAGTCGCTTATTGCCGTAGTGATCGCGATCGTCCAGTTCTCGTCTGCCGAGTGCTGCCAATAGTAGTCTGTGAACCATATATCCCAAATAGTAGGCCTTTTTGGTCTCACAAAAGTCACTGACCCCTACGTGGGGTAACATTTCCTTCTGAAGGATTTCCCTTGCGTACTTTATACGTTTCTCTTTCGTCACACCCGGTCGGGCCCCCCGAACACCAATGAAGTTGAGGGCCACGTTCTGTTCCTGGACCACAAATGCCTCGTCGAGAGAAGGCTTAACCATTTCCATCATTTCTGGGTCTTCGAAGTCATAAATGATGTGTTCGAGGATATCTCTGTCGGCCACAAATCCCAGGGCTCTGAACACAATCATAATAGGAATCTCTTGTTTGATATAAGGAATGATAGCAATAATTCTCTGTCCGATTGCAGTCTTCTTCCCTCCCTGTGTGCCTCTGGACAGCATATTGACCCAAAGAGTACTCGTGGGTCGGGACGAGTGCTCAATACATGAACGACACTCCGCTTTATATACATATTTAGAATCTTTGAGTGAGAAGACATACACAGTATTGGTGGCCATCTTTTCCTGTGCGATGAGTACCTTCTCTGAGCCATTGATGATGAAATAGCCGCCGGGATCTAAAGGACATTCATTCAATTCTGTCAAATCCCTGTCTGTGAGTCCACTCAACAGACAATATGTCGATCGCAACATAATTGGGATTTTGCCGATAAATGTCTTTTGATGCTGTGTTTCGATGGGGTCCTCACCCTCTTTGATGATTGTCTTTGTGATGTCCACATAAAGTGGTGCGGAATAAGTCAAGTTCCTGAGTCGGGCCTCATTAGGCATCATAGGTGTGGGGGCGCCGTCTTTCTCCCAATGAGTGGGTTTTGACAAATAGATTTGCTCGAACTTCAACACATAACGGGGCGGGTTCTCCACCTCTCCCGACGAATGCTGTGCCTCCGCCTAAATAGACGGTGAGATGTGAAACAGTGATTGACTCTAACCTGAAGTTCAATGGCTGACGAGTCCTCGACTATGCGTTGGACAGACATCTGAATGAACTCATCGAAAGAGTCCAACTGTTGTCTGACGAGACCCTTCTCATCGAAGTAAGAGGAGATGACAATCCAGCACGCCTCCTGCCACACATCACTCGTTATCTCCAACGACTCTTCCTCTCCCAACTGATCCTCGTCTTCAAACATTTAATACAATCAATGCTTTCAATTAAATCACATTCAAAACAAACAAACGTTGAAAATATGTTTTCTTTTATCCCATAAAAGACGACATAAATTACGTCAATGTTTGGCAGACAAGTGGGGAATGAGATGAAAAGCGCGAAACTTAAAATTGGTTTTGAAATGGTCCCAGGACCTGGGTAAATGGGTAAATGGGAAACAATTTGGTCAATGAATGCATTATTTAATTGATTGAAACTTAAATGACAGTCATTTGGTTGAGAATTACTTCATTATTACATATTTATAG
>JAQIWF010000390.1:0-19634 GCA_034694965.1 Ceratozetes gracilis
TTTATATTTTACAATTTAAATAGTATAGTTTAAATAATATTGTAATGAAGTGATAAGGTTGTGCCACCAGCCCAATCATCTCAGCTTACGGTTGGGTCAACTAGCCCTAACGTCTCAGCCTAAAGGCTGGGCTGACCGACCTACGGGTTGGGTCAGCCAGCCCCATTACATCAGCCTAATGGCTGGTCCATTAGGCTGATTGACCTACGGGTTGGGTCAGCCAGTTCCATAGCAATAGCCTAAGGGCTGGGCCGATTGACCTACGGGTTGGGTCAGCCAGTCCCATAAGATTAGCCCATTAACCTTGCGTATATCAGCCAGAACTCTAGGTTTGAGTTTAGGTCAATCACTAGAGTTTATATCCAATTAAATTGTTAAACACTTGTTGTAACTGTTAAATTTGTAACGGACAACCCCCCTGACCACCCCACTTGGGTAACTCCACCTAACATCCGCAAGCAAACATCTGTATGTAAATTACACTTCACGCAAGGATATTATACCGTAGATACTGTCGAAGCAAAACAGAAGCGCACAACTGTCAAGACACTGCACACGTGACTCCGACTCGTGACTTTTGTGTTTAACATTAGATACTATTTTATTTTTGTTTTCTTTGGTCTCTTTAATTTATGCATTTTTCTTATTTTTAATTCCTTTGTTCCGGGCTTCTAGAATGTTCTGTAGAAACTAGTTTGTAGCTTTCACAGAATAACCCAAGGTACAAGTGTACAGGGCAGTCCAAGAACCGTACCAGGCACGCACAGGTACCGAGGGCGGAGTACCGGTCCTTTGATTTATTATACCCTATTTTTAGACCTAAGTTTGTACACAAATGTTATACGGAAGCAAATATTTCGTGATAATTATGCAATATCTAATTTGCATATCAAGGTCAAAATGGGCGACTCTCCTGAGTATAAATAGGGGTACCATTCCGACCACTAACTCATACTGTATTCTTGAGAAGACAGATAGTGTACTTCCTAAGTAAAGCTCCTTAAATAAAGTTATTTTAAAACTTAAACTCCTGTGCTTCACTGATTCGTCGTTTGGGGAACATTTTGCGGAACATTTTGGAGAACAAGTCTCGTTTCCCTTCAAGGTTTTAGTTTGTAATTCCCTTTGTTGTCATTGTGTTGCCCTATATCCCTATGTGAAAGTACCTGTTGGGAACTTGTCGGTGATGTGAAGGGGATATATCCTTTACATTTTGCTGGGCAGCGGTGAGATAACCCAACCTTTCCTTTTATGTTTACGCTACCAAAATAATAGATGTTAATACGAGGTGTCCTCTGTGTGTCTATGTTACTTATTTTTTAACAACTCCTTTTTCATTTAGACTAAAATGAATTGGGAGCTTGTTATTAATTTTGCTTATTTTTAGATTATGTCCAAATTATTTAGTGAATATTCAAAATGAGATTAAGAGAGAGGTTGGCGGAAGTCAATATGAAATGGGAGCAATTCATTGAGTCTTCAGATGAATCAGGTGCAACAATGAAACCAAACATGGATTTAATTGGCCTAACTGGATTTAATATCCGAGATCCTTTAAGAGGATGAAACTTCACCCAATTGGAGTATGGAAAGCGTTAAAGAACAATCAGAACCAGTAATTGAATACCAATCCAGACCATGGCTTACTCCGTGTCCAGAATCTGAACCCTTCGTTTTATTCTTTCGAGCTAAACAAGCTGTACAACAATCAAGTATCTCTCGTTTGTATTCCATAAATTTGCGCTACTGAAAAACTGCTAGCCAAAGTGGAAATATTCCATCCACTTTGGCTTTTGATGACAAACACATCTATTTGGGAACAAGGGATAAAACAGTTCGCCGATTTTTTCCATCTACATTTAGTGTATATGTCAAAGACCTATGGCTGGCACAATACATCATTAAGATATGTGCGGTCCTACACCCACACAAGGTTCTTATAGTTGGATCCAGTTATATAACCCAATACGATAAAGTCACTGGCGGAACAGTAGCATTACAAGGAGCCGTGACAAATCGGTAATTCATGATAATGAAATTAAGTTTTGGTAACATTGTCGTCACATTTGACGGCCGTCTATATGACCTACATTATGACCCCAACCGGTTCTGTATACGTAAAATTAGCCAAATAGCTAAACTTATTGACGACATAACGTTGATTGAGAACCGCGATATGAGCAGAAAAGCTGGTGTGATTCTGGCCATGAGCCTTGGCGATCAAGTTGGCCTTATTTGTGTATCACGCAACGATGAGAACAATTTTCAGATGAGCAAGGTATTTCTGTTCTCGTCAGGATTAGATGGGCCATTAAAATTGGCCTCATCTTTGTATTCATTGTTTGTGACAACACTGTCAAGATAATTTGATCACAAAAAAACGGAACCAATTATTGTACAAAAGTATCTTTGGCGTCATCTCCTACAAGAATTGGACACATTTTGGATTGGCAGCCATCTTGCCCTTAAATTGACCTTTTTTATTTTATTTTTTAATTTAGTTAGTGTTTAAAAAAAGGTCGGTCATCAATCCGTTTCATTTTTCATTTCATTAATTTGTATTGTTTGCATTGAAAGGGCTCAGACATAGAGACGACATGCATCGAAGAAATAAAGCCACAGTTATTATGAACAGATCTCTGGTTTAACCATAGTGTCACCTTGCTCTTTTAAGCCCAGCTTTAACTTTTAGGGACTTAGCTTTAGTTTTAGATATATTTTTAGTGTAGTTTTTAGCTTTTGTACCAATCATTCAGTCTTTTACTGAGTGTTCTTAAAATATTGTGCTTTAAATCGCTAATAAAAGATATATTTAAAGTGCAAAACATGTGTTTTTCAAAGTTCTTGACCAAAGAGTACACTCGAAGGATGGCGTCCCACCCTCTCGTGTGCCAAGCGATTTAGTAGTTTGTCAGCCCCCACTTACACTACTACAGAACTACCAAGATAATCAAGCTCTCAATCAGATAAATAAAAATAACTAGATCAACAGTAGTACAAAACAAGTATAAACCTAGATTGTAAATTAGAATATTTTATTGAATTTAACTATTAAATATAAACTTTGGTATTGTCCTTGGTAGCTCTGAATATAATCAAGCTTTTGAGAGTTTCTTGCTTATTTCATAAACCTGAGATTTTTATAATAAACATAACAAAAAAATTAGTTTTTAAAATCTACCTGAACATATCTTGGAGATTAAGAAAAGCCTTCCATATGCTTATTAAATAAGTTAAACTTATTATTAATTAATTAGTAATAAGCTCTATATAATTAGATAAGTTAAATATCTACCAAAGAAATTAATTTTCAAATTGAAATAATTGATGTATTCAAAAATTTAATTGCTTTTAATCATGTTCATTTATTCAAAGAAATTAAATGAGTTTTACAATATTTAATTTGACGTTTTAATTGTGTTGAGGACTTCAACAAGTTTGTCTGTTGATTTGAGAAAGAGCAAACCAGTCTTTAGATAATCTGTCAACACAGGAACTATAGCTTTAGCAGTATTGCCCTTGATACCACCGAGTACTTTGAGAGCACCTCCCAGGCTACCTAGTAAGGATAGTAGCCCATCAATTAACCAACAAAGCAGTTTCACTAAACCACCAAGTAAAGGAATAAATGTTAGCAAATTAAGAGCCGTACAAACTGGCCCATCAGCTTTTGTTATCCCAGTGTTAATGATAACCTCCTTAGCTTTGCTTATGAAGCCATCAACAGCAGAATAGCCTTGTTCATCTTTCAATTCTTTGAGTGCGTATTCGTCAGACTCATTATTTGCCAATTTAATGACAATTTCAGCTTGTTTATTTAGGGCTTGTTCCAGATCGTCATAACATTGGTCCCACTTTAATTCGTTCGATTGGCAATAAGTGACCAGGGCAATGAACACCAAGAATTTCAGCATTTTTCCAATCTTTCTAAAGAAAAAAGTCAAATAGATCAAATTGAAACTTTTGAAACTTATAACTTTTCCTCGTTTGTTTCAATTATTTTATACTTTTTCCAAGAGCTCAAAACATAATTTATCCAGATTTTTATTAATCATCAAGTAACTTTCCAATAAACCGGAGTCAACGAACTTATACATCGAGGGGAACTAAACAGTTGTATCATGGTAATAACAATTATATAAATTACTTTTTTATGGGACATAATAGTTGAGTTTATTTTTTTAAAATTATTATTTTTAATATTGCTTGATAATTGTTACCAAGATTATATTCATAGAATAGAATACAGAAATCTAATAATAAACTCGTTGTCTGTCAACTTGTCTGAAATGTTTTATACTTGGTTAAACTTATGATCCAGCTTATCGTAATTAATCTCATTTGATCTTACATAAATGTACTGCGGCTAAAATAAAACTATAAATAATTTACATTTTTTTAATTAGCAAGAATAAAATAATTGATTCAATTAAGATCTTATTAAGATGCCAGGGCAAAAATAACTATGAATTTTAGCATTCTTCTAATGTTTCTAAAGAATAACTTAAATAGAGTAAATTGAAACATTGAAACTGGTAATTTTTCACATTTGATTGATTGATTTATTTATTTTTCCAAGAGCAATTAAAAATACATATTCAGATTTTTATTAATCATCAAGTAAATTTTAAAAAAGTTTTTAAAAATTTTTACCATGAGTCATTACAAGGATTTTGGTCTTTTGAGAAAAAAGTTCTTTTAAAAAAAAGTCATTATACCCCCCTTACACTCCCCCTAATATTGATGTTGGCTGGTTACTTCTGCACACTAGCAACATCTGTTTTCATACATGTTATTAGCTCATAGATTAAGCAATTATTAAGCAAGATATTTCTGTTTCAAAATTACGTTTTTTACTTATTAAAACATATAAATAGAGAGCCTTGTTCACTTTTCAATACATGACTGCGTATTCATCAGACTCGTTGTTTGCCAATCTGATGACAATTTCTACTTGCTTATTAAGCGTTTGGTCCAGATCCTCATAACATTGTTCCCAATTTAATTCGACTTAATGGCAATAATTGATCAAGACAAATAACATCAAGTATTTCAGCATTTCTACAATGATCTTTAAAAAAAATAAAATAAAAAAATTGTAACTTTTTATCGTTTGAATTATTTGATGTAAACGTTTTAGAAGTTTAATTAAAGGGCTGTTTAAGTATTTCTTACTCAACTTGCGAGGAGGTATGGGTTTATGGGAGGGGTCAGCCTCTTTATGGAGTTGCCCTTTTGGGCAAGGTCCAGGTTGACCATCCAACTTAATGTTCAGGGGGGATAGGGCCGGATTTTTCCCAAAAAGTTTAGGGGGATTTATGGGAGAGATAAAATGGCGGCCAATCACAGATGGCGGCCGAAAAAGACGCCATTTTGTCCGTAAATATTCATTGAATTGCTATTTGTTGGTTAAATTAGCATTAATTTAGCTTAAATACAGTTTAAATTCGAGATTTTCAGAGGGGATTTTTCGCAAAGAACAAACCTCAGGGGGATTTCCGGCAAATCAAACACGAGCACAACAACACTTGTCGTGCCTTCTATCCTGACCTGACCACCCAATCCAAAGATCTTTGGATTGTTGGCCATAAGCCTTCAATCTTTAATCTTATTTCAGACAAGACTTCCCACTCATTGGAAATCAGTTCCATTTGAGGTCTTCAATTGTTAATTAGCCTAAACCTTTAATTGCGCTGCTTATACACATCGACCTTTACTCAATTGTGACCCACATATAAACGGTTCTAAACAGCTCAGCATTAGTTCCATCACAACATTATGACTATATTTATAAATAACTTTTAAGTTTACAAAAAAAATGAATAGCGGCCTAACGGCCAGAATCTGAGGACAGAGACACTAATGACTACTGAATCTAATGAATAGTAAACTATGAATATCTAATGAATTAAAAACTAATGAATACCTAACACTAGTTTTACAATCAATTTATACCTTTTTTTCAATATTTCTAAAAAAGTCATAAAAGTTAACAAATAGTTGTTTAGAATTACAATAAAGTCTTAAATTAGTGACAATGATGTCGATTAACAGTTTCCAGAAAATATTGGATTTGATCTAAAATTATAGTAAGGAATGCGAGGCATAACAATATTATATTACCCCCAAATTAAAACATGCCCTCATGTTATATTATGAGGAAGACCAGCCTGCCATTATTCGGACATGCCTAGGCTTATAAAAAGATTATTGAGTATACCAAAGTTATGTTTAAAAAAATGATTGACTTATACAGACATGCCCTTATTTTTTGAGGAGGTGGGTAATATGGTATGCTATTTAACTAAAAATAGTTAATTATATTCATCATCTTAGATTTATCATTTAAATTATTTTCTTAATTTTATTTACTATTTCTTGATTTTTAAAACTAGATGAAGTGAGATTTTTAGCAAAGCTCTGGGGTGCATAGAAATAGGCAAAAATCCTAAAAATATGCCATTGTCTAATATTGGTCAAAATTTTAAACTAATATAAAATATTAGGATGTTTTAGAAAAGTTTGAAAAATTGTATTTAATTCGTTGAGTTTTTTTTTGTGGTTTCCCAGTCTATTATATCCAGAAATTTTACTAAAATTCTGAGAAGTTTCTCACCCTGATCCCACGAAGAGCTTGGCCAACCATGTTTTTAACCGACTGGCTGTAAATTAATATTTCATAGAAACCACCGGTGCTTTAACTATCATTTATTTACAACAACTCTTAAGTGACTTTCATTGTAATTGTAATTAATATTTGTATCCTAAAAAAATTAATTGTTTGCTATTTTAAAGATAATTTATTTTGATTCCCAAGAGAGCATTGAATCAGTGTATGGGTCGACACATGCAGTGATTGGCAAATATAGTGAACTCAACCCAAAGGACTGCGGAATAAATCGATTGACAAAAGGTTTTGACAAAATGTGCTTTGAATGGCAAAAAACACACACCTCTCCGATAAAGACCGGCAGAAATGCAACAGTAAATGAAGTACCCTGGATTACCAAAATAAGTTATACTGCTTTTAATGGAACTGAAATTTTGGGATTCATGTAATGTATATATTAATTAATGCTTTAACAAAACTCAGGGGAGCAAGGGTATTTTTATATTTATATTGTAACGGGAGTACTATTTAAAGCTTAACTTCCATTACAATATGATGATTAAATTACTGTAAAGTTTTAGAGATGCGAGTATTGACTAACTAACTATGAGTAGAAGTCTGACTCTACTAAATGAAGAGCTGAATTAAGAACTGATTACTATTTGAAGACATGAGCCAATAATTGACTGGTCAGGAATAGTGTTGTAATACCCGTGTAAAGTTAGTTGGAGTTAGATCTCTTAGTCCTACTATTCCAATAGACGACTTCAGAGATCGGGTCAGGAACTGAATTAATAAGTGGAGGAGAGTTTACATAAACAACATTAACTTTAATGAAAATAACTTTAAGCAGAGTTACAGAAAACAAGTGTTCAGCATAACGGCTGAAATAATAATGATTGCTATGAAGGCTGAGCGACAGTCTTATATACTGTTGAAAATACTGGTATACGTGACGGCCATGAAGTCTCACACAATGAGAACGACACGTGCGGTCAGTAACTGGTATTAACTGAATTTCAATGACAATTGCTATAAGTTTACATACAAAACAATGAGATGTTGGTATTCTGAATATAAGTTCAAATGGAGATCATTGAGATGTACTGGTATTGAATATAAGTTTGATTAGAGCCTTGGCATCTGGGCTCAAGGTGAGCTCTATTGCTAATCTTAGTGTAAATGTATCGATGAGACACTATTGTTGTCTTAATTGTGAAATCATTGAACTTGTCCTGTCACATTTCCCCCCGGTTAAAATGAGGTTTGTGGTGGTAACGCAAACCGATGCGAGGTGATGAACCGAGTGTTGAAGGAAAACGTGTGGTGATTGCATTCGCGTTGTGCATTCTTTTAAGCCTTGATCGGATGGGAAGTCCATTAGCTGAAGAGTGGACCGGACGTGAATACAATTGAATGACTTTGGTTTGGATTTGTGAACAGTTATCGATTTGTTGAAGAAGTGTTGACTCTGTTGAAGTGAAATAACTGTTTTGTTGACAAAACTATTTTGATAAGTCTTGCTTTGAAGTCTGAGTTGTTGTTGGTTTTCAGTTGTGGTGAGAACTTATAATCTTGGAAATAAACACGGAGTTGGGCGAAGAATTAGGTGTAAGCCATATCGCTATCAATGTTTAAAACCAGGAATAGTTCTTGAAGTGATGTCTTGAAGTGTTGTCTTGAAGTGATGTTTTGGAGTGCTTTCTGTGCTGAGTGACCAGATGTTTGTAAAAACATTGGTTGAGTGGATGTGTGCGGCTGTAGATATGCCGATAAAAAGTTGTTGTATTGACAACTGTTAAAATTGTTTGACCAGTGATTGATGTGTGGTGTGATCTGTGCGGTGAGTTGATTGTGCTTGAATTGGTGATGTTGACCTCTGTGATGAAAGTTGGCGTTCACACTTACAACAAAAGCACGTGATGAACGGTTGGATGCCGTTAATGCTTAAGGTTCGGTGTTTGGTAACTGATGTGAGGTTTTATTTGATTTTAATTTGAGGATTATTGTTGTTGAGTTGATTGGTGTGCACGAGTTGACCTTATGTCTGACACGGCTTCAGGATTTACCGTTTATTTCACCGGAGTTACCACCGTGACCATGAAGTGTCGTACAATGACTTGGGTGTTGCCGTGACTGATATGTTTGAGTGTTGCTTCAGGGTTTACCGTATGGTGCCGGAGTTACCTACGTGACAACGTGCTAAAAATTTGTGGTAATGTCTGATTTGGTGGTGGTGGTGAATGGATGGTTTCGAATGTATTGTTCGGGCATCGATTGGGAACATATCCGCTGAGCCGAAATGACAATCTTGTCATCCATGATGGTTGTGTGGAAAGTGATTTCCGGTTGACTGTGTGTTGCACTTCTTGAACTTATTGCTCAATGAGAAGTGAGTGGATGGTGTACTTCATGAACAATTGTTAAAATATGCGTCAAAATAGGAACCTGTTTTAAAGAAAATAATTAAAATATTAAAGGTTAGGTTCCAAAACCCAAGAGCCTTGGGGCTTGACCATCCCTGGTTAATTACCAAATTTTTAAGCTAACTAAAAATTAACAACTTACAAAATTTAGAGTATTCAAATTGTTTTATTTAATTTTAAAGACAATGCCTTATATTTCTAAATATGAGACACAATTCACTCTTACAACATTTCATTTTTTACAAATTGTTCATTAGATTTAATTATGACTTAATAAAAGTTAAAATATAATAATAATCTATATAAATATAATCTGAGAGATTGAATACATCAATATCACCAAAAATAGAACCTCCAATAGCAACTAAATGGACAAAACCAGTACCAAGTAGATATAAACCAATAAATGCCTGAACATTTGGAGAAGATATTTTGAGCAATAATAATACCAACTTAATACTAATATAAAATGACAATGATGAAATTAACGCTATACCTATTATTGAAACAATGTTGAATAAAATCTTGTTAAGTCGATTGCCAAATAATTTATAAATTGAATACATAAATAAAAATAAGCATAAATATAAAAACCATAAAATTGGTGCTATCATGATAATTCCAAAAGTAAACAAGATACATTTTTTTAATTCGTGCAAACTTTC
Organism: Ceratozetes gracilis; assembly: GCA_034694965.1. NCBI lineage: Eukaryota > Metazoa > Arthropoda > Arachnida > Sarcoptiformes > Ceratozetidae > Ceratozetes > Ceratozetes gracilis. Next base: position 9,702 of record JAQIWF010000390.1, read on the forward strand.
ACGATGATTCTCATAATGTTTATTATTATTATTATTAGATTTAAGTTTAAGGAAATCATTAGTTTCTGACCAATCGGAACAGTCGGTATCGTCAGAAGATTCTTGCATGTTTAAATTAATATCAGTCAAGTTTAGTGTATTGGTAGTAATTGATTTTGTTAAAAAATTTGTTCTCAATTATCTTGTAGAAAAGTTGGTTTTCATCGTTTATATTATTTTGAAATTTTTGTATCATGTCATCAGATACAAGAATACTCTTAATCATGCACAAATTGTTTAACTTGTTAACAATTTCCCTGCAATTTGGTCTATTATTATAATGTTCAGATTTGATGGCAAGTGTAATAATTTCCGCTACAGATTTGAATTGAACTTGATATTTAGAAGTAATTTATGCATCAAAAGAAGTGTCCGAGCTAAAATTGAATTTATTAAGTTTTTATCAAATTAAAGTACAATCAATCTCATATTAACGTGTCTAAACTTGTGTAAGGATGTGACTCGCAACTGTACAAAATAATTGTTACTTACAAATTTTGGTGATCAATGTCAAACAAGTTACTTGCTATAATTCCAAGGCTGTAAATATCAGCCTTTTCGTTATATTTTCCTTTATACACTTCAGGTGCAATATAGTTAAAAGTACCAACGTTACTTGAGTTTCCACTAGAAAACTCAAGATTTTTTGCCGATTCAAAATCACATAATTTAAAAAATCTCCCATTTGCACTAGGTGTTATTAAAATATTTTGAGGCTTTAGATCGCGGTGTATTAGAATTGGTTTTAAAGAATGTAAGTAATTAAGACATTCTGAAATTTCTTTTAATATTTCACATGATAGGTTAGCCATTAGTTTCACTTCTTCGGGGATTTGTTGAATGTCATCTAGTTGTTTTTTTAAAAATGGTATTAAAAATTAATATAAAATATTTGACAATAATTTTGCAATGTTACTTTGAAAAACTACACCAGGACGTTTTAAAAAAGATTTTGCTTGAATTATGTATTAAAACCGTTGCGAAACGTTAAATTTTACAGTTTGACTTTTGCTAGCCCCCTTCTCCCTAGGCTCCTACATAATTTTTAATAGCAGTTTCGAAGAAAATGCTATATATCGTTTTGTCCATGTTCGACACTTTTAAACTAATACCCCCTCCCCACACCCTCTAGTTGTTAATAAAGAAATTATTTTTTTTTATTAACGGGCTCTTTTATTAATAACGAGGCGCGTTACGTTTCTAATAAAGAAAATTAGCATCAATGAGAAATATTTTTTGAAATACAGTTTAATCTCGGTTTAGTGCCACGCAATTAAGAGAAATTCGCTTTAAGAGACTGATTTTTGCTGCACCGACAGCCCCTATGGGTGTATAATGTTAAATACTCTACATTTAAGAAAATCACATTTAAGAGAATCTCGGTTTAAGAGACTATAAATGACTGCACGCGTATTAATAATGTAAATGAAGGAAAAATTTAAGAAAATTCATTATACGCTGTCATTTAGAGATAAAACATTAAGTTTTAAAAGTTTTCTCAATTTCTTATGAAAAAAGTATTCACATAACAAAAGCTTTGATAAAAAATGCTAAACATTTGATTCAATTTTTAAAAATGACGTAACATTTAGATATAATTTTCATTTTGTAATTAACAAATTAGTTAATTAAATCTTTAAACTGATAAATAATGATTAAAAGAAATTATACCAAGTTCAAGATGTTGTTTTCGAAGGGAAATCATTGTATTTTACATATTTGATTAAGTGATGTCACTATTAGGTGACATTTTATTTAAGAGAAATTCGGTTTAAGAGACTTATTTTTCCTGCACCGCCAATTCTCTTAAACCGGGATTGGACTGTATAACTATTGATAATATTAGAACAATATTGATGCAAGGTCAAAATCAAAGACAGATTACTATCAAGTGTCAAATCAACATAAAGACTAATTCAGTTAAGGCTTATTAAAGTCTATTTTTGCATCGATTTCTGCTCAAATTAGCCCTGATACTCAGATTCAGATTATACATTGGCAGAATTTTTACATTTTAACTAGCATAATAAGTTTTAATTCCATGAAAACATCATTGTAATCTAGGTCGTTGATTTCCACCTTGGCTTCATTCAATTGTAAAAGTGGAACTTTTGGACGGGATTTTTAATTCTATGCATAGGGGAAGGGAGTGTTAGGGGGAATAAATCTCTTTTTATTGTTGTCATTTTTGACCAGAGTTCATCACGGGTCCCGACTTCAGGGGAAGGGGTGGAGATGTATTTTGAAGAAATCTTGGTCTAAAATTAGGGGGTTTTGTATTACAATTTTTGAGATTTTGAGGGAAAAAGTATAAATTTAAAAATAAGCCTAATTTTTGAAGGATCTTATGCATGATATATAGGGACATAGAAGAGGTACACAAAAGGCATAAATGACATAATGAATGGTTAATATATTTGAAAAATCATTGATAGCTTGACCTTTACTTCCGCAGCAATTCGAGTGTCAGCTCAGATACCCGGCTCTATATTCACTGATTTGATTCGTAACAAGATTTTGGAAAAAGATCCGTACTTTGGAGACAATGACCTGAACTATAGATGGGTATCTTACGACAATTGGACCTACCACAAATATTTCCATGGTTTGTATACTAAGCACTTTATTGCTGTTGATATGTCCAATGGATTGTTACACCATTGACCCAAGAAGGCAATAAATGAGGACATAATAAGAACTCAGGGCAATTTATAATTGAGAGAACCTTTCATATGATTCTTTCGTCAAAATTAATTTGTTTTTTACTTAAGTGGAGGATAGAGTTTGGAGCAAAGGGTCTATTGTTCTCATCTGTCATGGATTGGACAGTGTGGCCACAGTTCACATAAACGAGAGACTAATTGGGAGGACCGACAATATGTTTGTTCGCTACAAATTTGATATAAAGCCATATGTGAGGTATGGTCCGAATGAGATTAGGATTTCATTTGAATCAGCCGTGACTTACGCTAAACGAGTTCACGACCACTACATTCACTCACATTATGTCGTTCCTCCCGGTAACCACTTGAGTCAAATAATTATCTTTTAAAGTCAAATATGTTGTGCAGAATCGATGCCTTTGGTTCAAAGGGGAGAACTTCACGTAAACTTCATCCGTAAAATGCAGGCCTCGTTCAGTTGGGACTGGGTTTGGGACACATCAAAAGAGAGCTCAGAATTAATTCTATTTGTATAATAGGGGCCGTCTTTTCCAACTCAAGGAATTTGGAAGGATATTGAAATTGAAGCCTACGATTCGGCCCTTATAAGAGATATTACTGTTACTACAATTGTGGCACAGAATGACAAATGGGCTCTAAATGTGACCCTTTATTTAGAGTCAAATCACAAAAAGCCTTTCGAAGGATTGCTTCAAATATCGATTTATAATATAATAATTTATAGAAAATTAATTGAATTTAATCCGTCATCGGATGGGAACGTAAGCCATAACCTAATAGTTGGGGTCAACGACTCGATTGTGATCCATAAGTGGTATCCCAATGGAATGGGGGCTCAAATGTTATATGATTTGAATTTTATTTTGACCACAACTGAAGAAGATTTAAGAAAATCTCTTAGAATTGGTTTTCGAACGATTCAATTGATTCAGGATTTGATTGAACCGAAAGGTTTAACCTTTTATTTTATGGTAAATGGAATTCCATTTTACTCGAAAGGGTCAAATTGGATACCTGGCCATGTCTTTCAAGAACAAATCACTTCTAATTACATAAGACGTTTGTTAGAGTCGTGCAGAGACGCCAATATGAATATGTTGAGGGTTTGGGGGGGAGGGGTCTATGAATCAGACCTTTTTTACCAAATAGCAGATGAGTTGGGAATTCTGATTTGGCAAGACTTCATGTTTGCCTGTGCTCTCTACCCGACAGACCAACATTTCTTGAGTTCAATTCAAGAGGAAGTGACTCAACAGGTGCGCCGCCTTCAGCACCACCCCTCCATCGCTCTTTGGGCCGGTAAATGACATACATGTAAACAATTAGTGACATTAATCTATAATTTCAGGCAATAATGAGAATGAGGCAGCGATAGCACAGGTGTGGTGGCCAGAGATCTTATTCAATCAGGTCCTAATCATGATTATGGAATCAATTTTAGAATTACCTTACATAGAAGCACTTGTACGGCTTATACGTGAAGTTGTCCATATTTCTAAAAGCGGTCATGATTATTGATGACTAATGTGGCACTTATATGACTGTTGACTATAGCACAGGTGCTTCTATGTTAAGTTATAGCCTATTATTAGTGTAATACTAATTTTATTAATTGATTTGTGAGACAGAAAATGTATCGAAAAGATTATATCACTCTTTATGTGGAAACTATAAGAGAAAAAGTGATTGAAAATGACATTTCTCGGCCATACCTAACCTCAAGCCCTTCGAATGGAATGGAGACTATCAAAGATGGCTGGCTTTCAAATTACCCTCAGGACAATCGTTTGGGGGATGTCCATTTTTATTACTACGGTGTGGATGCATGGAATTGGAAGACATACCCGAGCACTAGATTTGCCTCTGAATATGGTTTTCAATCATTTCCTTCATTGAGAAGTCTTTCAGTTGTAGTCAACTCTACAGACTTAAGATTTCCATTAAGTGATGCAATCAGTCAAAGACAACATCACAGGAATGGAAACAAAGAGATAATTGATTTGATTGAACACAATATGAGACTTCCTATCAGTGGTGGAGTCGACAGATTGGATGACTTTATTTATTTGTCGCAATTGTCTCAAGCAATGAGTCTTAAGATTGAGACTGAATTCTATCGTCGAAATCGGGCCGTAAATCAACAAAATGGTGAGGGATTCACAATGGGTGCCCTTTATTGGCAACTAAATGACATATGGCCCGCACCTTCCTGGGCCTCTATCGAGTTGGGGGGTAAATGGAAAATGAGTCACTACTTTATAAAAAATGTGTTCCAACCCTTTTTGGTTGTGCCGTTTCAAGAGAATAGTCTACTAAAAGTGGCGCTCATTCGTGACGACTACAACGGAGCCCTTGACTTTGATGTTGTGGTTAGGGTTTGGAAGTGGTCAGCACTTATGCCATCGCATGAGAGGAATATAAGGACCACTACTAATAGCATGTCATCTCAAATGGTTTATGAGGAGTCAATTGAAGAGTTAATGTTTTCGGGTAATTGTGTCAATCAAAGTGATTGCTTATTCGAAGTGAGAGCTCAAAACCGTCCAAATAATTGGCGAACAAATAATTTCTTACTTTTGACTCCAATAAGGGATGCAATTGGGATAAGACAGTCGAATGTAAGCGTCACACAAATCACAGGTCCCCACAATTTTATGCCCGATTATGTCTACGATATTACACTTGAATCCAATAGTATAGCACTTTTCGTTTGGTTGGACCTGACTTTCAACTCTCATATCGCCGAACAAGTGCTGCACTTCTCAGACAATGGATTTATTATGTTTGAGAGAACCAAGGTTATACATTTGTTTTGCAAAACTCCAGTTAAAGTGAGTGACTTGAAAACTGATTTGATTGTTAAAACTTTGACTGATGTCAAGACTGACTGATAAATAATTTATTGATTTATTTCTTCAATTAAAATGTCATTTAAGAGTAATTTGACCAAAATATTAGGTATCACATGATCTCAATGATCCTAACAATGGTTTAGTTCCAAAGTCGTTCTCCTTTCCAGAAGTCGAGATTGACCTGTCCAATTTGATGACATGGGATTCTTTGATTCCTAGAACAGAACAATTATTACTGGTTAAGATTATTTGCTTTAAATTGCAACCAATTGATAGGTTGAATGAAAGCCAAGGGTTGCATATTTTTAATGCCATCGCTGTTATCACATATAAGTCGGGCTAAACTTGATTTGCGAATTTCCCGCAATTGGTCTGCAATTAAATTAATGAGTTAATTGTGTGAGGGTAATTGTTGTCATAAGTGTATCAAACCTGGGGTGAAAGAGTGAGGCATATCTCCATTTTCATACCAGAACCTATCGCCTAGTTTTCCTCTTCGGTGCTGTTCTGCCAAAATGCAGGCAAATGTAGGCCCGACCACAGCATCAGGTAATCTCTTTTCATGATTGCCAGCATAAATAAGTCGATGTCATCGACACTTCTTTACATTTAAACTCATTAAAGGCATTTTTAAATATGGCTAACTCTAGGGGTAGCCATATGGGGAATGTATTCGGGTAACCCCCTCCCTGAGTCCCGAGTTTTTCAAAATACCCTTTGAGGTTAAAGTTAAATGGCTACCCCTGATCATCCTATTTATAATATACTTATATAAGTTTGCTAATGTTTGTGCAGATCCTTTCTGCATAACTTGGTCCAACTCTATAAAATCCCTAATTGGTGGAAGTCCACACACTTTACGGTATTCATTATAACCGGGGAGACCGTGATCTCGTCCTCTTTGTATATTGATTGCAATAAGGTCCATTCCAAAATTAGTGCCGTGTGCTTGGAATAAGTGATTTGTCAACTAATTTGAAAGCATCAAAATGAATGCATTTTAATATAAAGCCATTATTTACTTCGCGAGTAAAATATTTGTCAAATGTTTGCGTCGGTTCTGCAGTATATCCGTTGAGGTACTCATTGAAGGCTCCCTCTCTATAAAGAGTTTTGGGGTTATTGAACAGATTTCTCAATTGTAGGGTTTCCGTCACTTTTCCCCTGTTGTCCATCAATTTGATGAAACCCTTTTTGAAAAATATAATGAATATCTTGTCATGGTAAGATATATGCTTAACAGTCTTTAATCAGAGAATTAAATTTTAACTTTAGTTAATAGTTTGTATAAATAAATTAAGAGCTAAGAAGTGGATTGAAAGGCCACTCCTCTGTCTTACTTGTATTAAAGTATAGAAACGATAGGCTGCAGTCGCGAAGGAATTAATAATATTTGGATTGACTTTTGGATCGTAATCGTTGGTAAACCCTCTGGTTTTGGGTAATATATTAAATGTTTGCATAACAGTTCGACCTGCAATCAAATATTGATAGAGAAAAATACAATTTGTCAAAAGCAACTAGGTGTCTAACCTATAATAAGAGGAATCCATTCATTATAAGTGATGTGTTGTATTTGTGAGGCGAGAATACGCCGCGACTCCTGGAATACAATTTCATCGCTCCATTCGGGGTTCAGCTTAAGTAATATCTCAGCGATTCTGTTGTGCTCACGAAGGAGTAAATTATGAGCCATTGCCAGACCTGTTTGCTCGTTCACTCTCACATCACCTTAATATATGTAACATATATTAATCCAATTGTTACAAGGTATACTCTGTCAATAGAGAATTCAAATGGTTCCCATGGAATCCTTAATCCCTAGGACCCCTTAAGGGATTCGGAATCCCTAGAAGATGCTCGGGAGTGACAAGGGAATCCATGGCAAAATTTCAATCCCTAAATAGTCCCTAAATAGTCCATGGCAAGAAATGAATTCAAATGAGGCAGAATTCACTTATGTTTAATACAAATTACATGATTAAAATATTTTAAATAAACTGCTAGTTTATTATATTCAACAATTTATAACATTAATATCTAGGGGAAACTGGGGTTGTCTTCTAACTCTTTCCTCAGAGGCTAGGAATTCTATAAAATACCCTTCCATGGTATTTAAAAACCTCAACAGACCTAGTTTTTGTTCATAGACATAATGTAAAGGTTTTTCAAAACCTCAGGGGGTATTTTCGATAATCTTGGATCTCAGGGTGTGTCCGAAAAAAAGTTAAGTTGGACAATGTCCTAATTGATATTAACCTCCAACAAAACACTGGACTCTGGATCGATCGGGTTCTGGTACCGAGCATTCGTCACTTCTATTATGTGTGTCGAATGGCAAGAATTGCACCTTGTTCACTGTTGAAATTCTAAGTTTGCCTACAAAAAAGAGTATCAAAATGAAGCAAATTTTGAACAAATATTTGTATCCCAAACCTCTTTTGAATTGTCTTAAATGACTGATCCGGTCAGCATCAGAGCCATACACCATTGAGGCGTCGATTACATGAGTGAGAGTGTTCATTTGTTCCCTGTGACCTTCAATTATATTCAATTACCTTACAATTTCAATCAAATTGGAGTCATCACGTACTCTAATTTTTAACATGCTTATTGTAGGTTCATAACTATATAGAATTCTGTCTTTAGCAAGAGTCATTTAAGAATCAATGAAGTTTATGAAGTCTATCTATTTCTCTCGTTATTGAAATTTCAATAAGCTAGTTAATTGAATAAGCAATCATTGGTTAAACTAACCTAGAGCACAATTAGCTCGAGGTGCTGGTGCGTTGCGGACAAAGTTCATACAGCTTTGCTTATGTCTTGAATAAAAGGGGTCATCATTTGCTATGGGAATAGGCAAACATGAAGGGTGATCTATCCGTCGGACTCCGCCCCCTACAGCATCTGGACAGCATATCAATCCTTCACCAGTAGAGGCTCTTTGGGATGCAGTGAGAGTGAGGTCATGATCTATGAACTGTTAAATAAAAGAAATGATGGTTTGTATTGGGCTGTGACGAGTGACTGTCCCATAGCTCACCTGTCCCCATTGCATTACAAACAATGTGAACATTTTATCGTTCAGATTGCTATCAGTGGCCGCCTTTAGCGAAATGAGTCGAGCGTTGGGTAATTCTTTACCTGTACTCGACCTACGGGGCAGACCTAATAATTGAAAATGTGATCATCACTATTACTCAATCATATGGGTTATACTCAGTCCATCGGCATATGCTGGTGGCACAAGTCGAGTGAACCCGGTGTTTGATTTTGCCCAAAGAGGTCTTTGCATGTTATTACAACTGCCGTCAGCAGTTCTGTACTTGGAATGCCTACATTCCGGCTCTTTTATGCAATATTGTTCCAAATTTGTGTTCTCTAATGAGTATTTCCATAGTCCATCCCTGGCCTCCTCATTGCTCAGCTTAAACCTAAATTTAAAGCCAAATTAAATTGGTCATTTTGAATTTAAACAGATATTAAACTATTGTACTCTGAGTATGGTCATTCTCATTTGAAATACAAAGATGAGTTGGGCCTCAAAACTGACTATGTCTGACTCCCATTCCCTAGTCTAAAACCGTATTCAACCCTGGTTACTTACCTCTCTTTTATTTTAATAGTAGTTAACAAGTTGACAAAACCACCTTTGGTGAGGGTAAACTGATTTTGATCGAATGGACCAAAGAATGCCTGGTGTTGGGATTGAGTTGAGCCATGTCTTTGGAAAACCCCTATAAATGATAGTTAATATAACTGGACATAAATTGAGTGTTAAGTCAAACCTTTGGAAATGAGTTGTTTTTCCTTTCGAATGAACTCATCAATGAATTTGTGGGCGTCTTCTGCGGCGGTGTCGATATCAGACAGACTGATGTGCTTTATTTTGGCGGAAGGACGATAAGGGAGAGGGATGCGGATGGGCACTTCAAATAGACACATATTTAGCTACTTTTCACTTTTCTATACTTACAATAGCTTTGAGAGGGTTTGCGCTCTTCCTGTGGACAACAGACTCCATTTACCCCATTATCGAGTTGACATCGATTAGCGATATAATCTTGAATATCATTGAATTGACTGAAGCAATAGGAAGCGCTTTCGCACAGACCAACTAAACCATCACTTGTTTGACACGGCTTTCCCTTATTTTCTTTTCTGTCTATAATTTTAAAATTAGTTTATTTAATGAAAAAATTGCAAATATTTTGGACTTCTAATGGATGAGTTGATATATGAGCAGGATAAAATATATGGGGCAATGATAGGCTGTAGAGTAAAAACAAGCTAGAAATACGGAATTTCAGAGAATAGCAGTTTCATTTTTAATCGAGTTTTAAGTTTTCTGTAAGAGG
>JAQIWF010000391.1:0-19616 GCA_034694965.1 Ceratozetes gracilis
AATGATAAAATTTTTAGTAAATGTATGTCGAAAAGTTCAAAAAACAATTGTATTTGTTGTCAATGTTATGAAATATATAATTAGTAGTTTAGTCGCCAATAATGGGTAATAATGATCACAAATGAATAAAATATAATACATGCGCTCCAAAAAGATTCAAAGTATTCTTGGTTTATGGTTCAGACACTTTTGATTCAATTTTGCAGTTCAGACAGTTATGAACGAAAACGTTTCAAACTCTTCACTCAATTTATTCGACGAATATTTAATGGAATGTTTCAAACAAATCAAAATAAATATATTCAAAGCCTTAAGAAAATAATTTAGTAAATAAACAATTAATAAATAAATTATATTTTTTGAGAAAATCTTTTTATCAAAAGTTTTAAACTCTTGTGAAGAGTTATGACACTCTGGGCCCCTCCTGTCCTCTGCACTCGAATTAATCGATTGTAATTTATTGCATAACTAAACTCTAAGGTTAGCACCGAATAAATGTTATTATGTATTAAAAACTGCAAAATTGGACCAAAATTTAATTGAAACTTATGTCAAATGAATGAGTGTTTTGTGTTTGAATGTAATCTAAGCGTCACTCCTATTGGAAGTGAATTCAATTGATTTGATGTCAATTTTACACTTTGGATGACCATTGATGTGATGCCATATTTTGAACATATTTTGCAGACATATATCGATGTGAAGGCAATAGTAATCAGCAAATGTTATGCACTTCTCTTCCAAATATTCAATATTTAAACAACTTTTTCATCGTTTGGGTGTTTGAGTCGTTGTTTATATGAAGTATTAAACAAGTGTTTTAAGGTTTGTTCAAAACCAATGATGGGATCAATTAATATCAATAATAATGTAATAATAATATTAATAATAATTCATATAATAATAAATTTAAATATCAATAATCAATGAAAGTTAGGTCACCGGTAGCTTTGCTAAGCGTAAAGTAAATTACATAAAATAATATTATTTGGGAACAGAGCAGTAGTCGTCGATCGGATGCATCGATTGGTCAGCACTTCCAATGTTTGAAGTCGTTGTGCGTTACGAGAGATCTTCGAATACATACAATTCTAACAACTATTGTCTCAATCGATGGGATCGACTGCACCGCAAATGACATAACAATAAAGGATCGCATGTTTCTTATGTATGGCTGAAGCGTATTATCACTGATGCCATCCAAGCCCTCACACAGTCACAGAGTGTCCCATAAATGGTCGACAAATGATTTCAATGATAGGCACTCAACACAAAAGCGAACAAACAATACGATATCTATTACCAGTGATGGCGGTGTTATTCTTGTATGTCCCAGATCTCTGCCAGGAATGGCGGCAGCTTTTTGTTCTGCACCTTCAGTGAGAAACACATCTCCGAATTGATGTTTCCCAGAGTTCGCAGTTCCGTCAAAATAGCTAAGAGTCGCGCGAAATAACATTTGCCCGGAGGCCTGTGGTTGTCCACATATGCCTTCAATGTGTCGATATAGAACTCCTGGATCTTCTCCACCTTTTTTGGCTCCAAGAGTGAGGGTCTCTCTGAAAGACAATTCACTTTAATAATAGCTTTAAGACAATCAATGAATGAGAGCTGACCACTGAATATGACGATAGCTGTGAGCAGTGCGTACTCCGCGTTATCCACTTTGAGGATACACATCGAGCGACAGAAGTTGAACAGAGCATCGGCTGAGTCGCCAACACTTGCACTTCGGTAGTTCTCTCGAGTGTAGGGCTGGTTATTGGCGTAGACTATGGAGTCAGTCTTGATGTCATACTTGCGGGAACACCTCAACATCATCACTTCACTCGAACACGCCTACAAACATACATATTAGACATGAGCTATACTTTAAGAGGGCATACCTTTAGAAGTGTGATCTGGTCCTCTCTTAAGAGTGTGTCGAATCCGGGAACCCTTTTGGAGAACTCGACGATTAGTTGTACTGTCAATATTGTCATTTCCGTCACGTGTTGGAACCTCTTCAGACTGTCCGCTTCACTCTCACCCAATGGGAAGGGCTATTGAATAAGAGATGTTTAGAGAGTATTCAACAAAAAAGTCAGAATATATCAAACCGTGATTTTCTTGACGTCTTCTTCTGATGGTGACTCAAACTCTTCTTGGAAGTAGACTAGCTTTTTGATCATCTCGTCTTGAGGGTTGGTTAATGGTTTGATTACATTACTGTTTATGTTAACCGTATTCGATGTCAATATACTTGGTTTTTCCTCAATCTTCTCCGGACTCATTGCGTCTTTAGTAGTGCTGTTCGGTTTGTCCTTATCCTTCTGCGCCCGCTTTGACTCCCTTTTGATAGCGCACTGGTATTCAGGAACCACACATTCGGGTCTCATTCCGACACTCAAACACTTCTTGAGACGGCATTCCTGACATTTCCTCCTCATATACATATCAATCTCACAACTGTTGCCGTATTTGCACTGATAGACAGCATTCTTAGTAATGCTTCGCCTGAAGAAACCTTAAGACAAACCAAATATGAGTTCCAATCAATGAGTTGAAAATGGCATACCTTTACAGCCCTCACACGTGAGAGCGTTGTAATGATACCCAGAGGCTCGGTCTCCACAGACAAGACATAACTCTTCCTGCTGGCGAGGAGCCGGACCTTTTTTCTTCTTGGGATCACCAAAGCTGTCCACACTGTAACAGCCATTGACGCTATTGGGAGGACTCATGTCTTCTTTGCCTACAAACAAATACTTTCTATTAATTGAATTCGAGAATAGAAAGCATTTGGTTTACATCCAAATACATCTTCAAAATATAAGAATCGATAAATGGTTTCAAATAATTGCATCAATGAGTCAATTGGTTTAAAGAGCGACACAATAATTGTTTATAAAATGAGAAACCCCTGAATCAGTGTTTTTTTGAGGTGACATTCACTCCATTATTAGGTCGAACACTATAACACTGAACACTACTTTCGATGACTGCCTGCAATGTATGCGAAGGGGTCGATGGGGATCAAAATTGGGGAAACGGGCCATATCTAAGGCATAGACTGCAGACAACCTGACCTTTTTTGGTCAAAACAGTTGTATAAGCATTGAGTCGTTCTCTCCGTGACACTCAATAAGAGTTTTGTGCCATTTATTACATTTCCATTCATTGAATTGGAGTCACAACTATTCTCTTGCATTAGGGATAAGCACATTTTGCATCTAAAATAGTTTTGGTGCATAAGCAGTGCTGAGACAATTTTTAGACCATGCTCACTTTATGACGAGTTATTTTCATAAGAAAGCGTTTTACTTTAATTGCATAAAACTTTTGAAGATTACGATAGTTTTGGGCAAAAAATAGTAACTCTCTTATCGAAGGAATGTTAGTTTGAAGAGAAAATAAACAGAGTTTAGGAGGATCTCAGTTCAGAAATAAAGGCGCCCCAAAGACCTGGAGGCAAAAATACTCTCTCTCTCTCTCTCTCGCACTCACTTTTCCCTTAAGCACACGTAATGTTATACAAGAGTCAACTCAATAGCGAGTATTATATAAACGATTGCAAATATTGCGAAAACTGAAGAAAAGTAGAGAAAAATTAAAGTAAAAGTTAAGGGAAACGGTTTAATGACATTGAATGAGAAAATATACAAATGGTCCGTTTTAAGACTTTTACCCTCACACTTACTCTTACACATATTTATTTTTAAACAATTATTAAACAAATCACAGCAAATAATGAGCAGAAGGCAAAAATTTCAAAGAAAAAGATGAAAGCATAATATTAGCGAAAATTTCCCATAAAATTAGAATTACGAAATCTAATTGAAGTTTCACAAGAAATTGTCGAAATCAGAGAGAAGCAAGTATTGGAGTAATTGTAATCAGGGTAATTAGCAATAAATAAAAAAGTTTAAAATTACCAAATTTCATGATCATGGAGATAACTAGTGTTTAACGTTCACCAAACGAACCTGAGCTCCGATTTTAGGTTAAGTGATTCAATTGAAGAGGAGATCAGGTTTTATGTGTTGCAAACATTGAGGCAAAACGTTTTTATGCGATAATTGATGCGATGATTCAATTATGAGAACAGTTAGTAAACAGAACGGATCCCAAACACAAAATTAAGTGATTGTTTGTTTTGAAGGCAAGCGTTGGTCAATCATTTTGCAAATAGGATATTGAGTTGTTGTGCAAAAGACTGGCTCAGGTTATGTGAGTCGAGACATACATCTCTGGTTTTGTAAATAAATATAGCAATTATAAGGAGAGAGCGCTTCGGCCACAAAAACAAACAGCAATATTAGGCAACGATGATATTCATAAATCCCGTAGTGTTCAGTGGATGGCAAAACAGCCCCTGGCTATTACCATAACTAATCCTACTTACAGTCGAGATAAACACAAATCAATGAGACTATTCTCTCATTCAAAAGTTCAAACAATAGACCAATGAGTTTAAAGGAACGCCCGAATAAGCGGTCAATTGTTTGACGAGTGTTTAACACTCTTTTAAATCACCAAATGTTTGACAAAATAGCCATAAATACCATCAAATAAATGATTCCTTTCCATGCATTTGCTTATTGCGACAAAAATATTATATGAATTAATGAAAGTCATGACGAGTCAGTCAAAAGTTAATTCAAAGCTCATTCATATTCCAAGTGTTTCTCAGTTTCTTCGTTTCATTTCAATTGCATAAAAGAGAGACAATAAATGTGTTTCATATAAAACAACTCCAATTGAATCGAAATAAATAAATATAGGTTTTGATAAACTGAGAAATGATTGATTGTGGAATGCTTTCTCAATGTTACATGCTTAATTATAGGCTAGCAATGAACGAGAATATAACTCGACATTTAATTCCACATGAAATAAGCGGCTTATTTTGATAAAAAATTATACTAGATTCAAACCAATCGAGTCTCTGCAAGCGTTGGATAATGCGCGGACAGTTTGGTCGATGTCCTAATTCAAGGACAGCATTTCATTGGCTTTAATGCAATATAATTGGCATTCAATCGACATTTTACTTGATTACGACATGAGTTAATCCGTGTTATATAAATGTTTATCTATTTGCTATCAATAAAATAAGTATCTTAACAAAAACTCTAATTCAGTGCTCTATTGATTGCAATCAATTGTAAGACATATAATGAGAAAGAGTCAGACATATTATAAAAGTAGAAATCATATGAATATAGTTGTAGTAAATGTAAGATCGATATCAAAGTGTATTAACCGATAAATCTAATGACATTCACATTCAGTCTCAAAGAATTCATTATATGAACACAAGTTATGAAATGAAAACATGTAATAATCAATATTTTATAGCAGACGTTGTTATGACTGCATCTCTGCATTGAAACAAAAAACAAACCGTTTCTAACTTTAGCTTTAAGTTTAATAACTATATAATTGTAATATTAATACATTAGCCGTAGAGTACAGTAGAGTACAATCACTTCGCAATGTTTTTTCATTACATATCATCACAATTATCACGAAATTAATAGCAAATAACTCTCAGATACCGACGCTTTCCAAATACCAAATCCAAAGTTCAATTAAAATTATCGACAAAATGCTTGTATTATGAGTGCATTGCATTGCTTTTTACAGAACCCATCAAATCGGGAATAAATATAATGAATGTGAATGAGATGTGCGCGCAGTTTATCATATATTTCGTCTACAATTTAAATAAACATAAAGTGCACTAAACTTTTGCATTTCTCGTTCAAAATAACACTGCAGTCAATGTTAGTGGAACTCAAAGATAATACACAAACACTACAGACAGGGTTTAGATTGAAATCAAAGACTTAAGAGAATAGACAATACCAGAGATTATATCCATTACATATTGTTTTCAGCTCATACTCTCGTGTCGAGTCATTCATTAAATATGAGTTAAAATTAATTAAAATTTGATTAAACTTCTCTTCGGAGGTAACGATCTGAGAGTGTGATTGTTAACTATTGGATAGTCAGGAATATCTCGATTCCAGTTTTCAGACAAACACTGAAATGGGGGTCAAAAACGAAAATCGAAATAACACTGCATTTGTTTTTTGGGGCCAAAACATAATCTAAATAAAGAGTTTATCTTAAACTGAATTAATCATTACTTTAATGTATTTGGAAAATAATAAGAAGAAAAAGTAAAGCAATAAATTTCAATATCAAGGTTTAAATAACTTGTATTCAATTTTTAGGTTAACTCAAAATTAAACTACTTTTGAGTAACAATTTTTGTGATCCACTTCACACAAATGCGGCCAAACCTCACAATTAAAGTAGTTTTGGTGAACAGCATTTCAAACCAATTACACTAAACACTCATTACTATTGAAATTAATTCACAAATTCGATCAAACTATTCGACATTAGATATCAAATAGACTATACAAGAGCTAATCAGCGATAAATGGATCCATTTTCATATCAATACTAAATATTCATAGACTAGACTCGAGTGCAAAGGTTTACGTGCCTTCAATTTAATGCCTAATAGAGAGCTAAATGATGGTTAGAATTACTCCTCTTTTATACCAACAAATTCTCGATTTACTCACAAATACAGTCAAAGTCCTAATAAACCAAAGATCTAACAAAAGTGTCTCATTTTGAGACTTCCTTATCTAAGAGCCAAATACTACAAGAATATGGATCAGGTGCTCAACAAATAAGCCATTCCCGCACTTATTAGGCTCTTATCAATATTACATTAGAAACAGACGGAAGTCGTATAGAGTACCGAAAGTCTTCAAATTATTACCTGAAGAATGAGAAGTAGAGCTCTCATGAATGTCGAGATCCCAGAAGTCGAGATCAACTTCACCAATTTCAGAAGAAGCCAGACTCGGAACGGGACTTATTCCGGTTCCGTTTTGGCTCGAAGACACTTCGGGAGAACTTTCTGAAAGTCCTGTCACTGAGACAGTGGTCGATGAACCCGAAGCTGCGGCGGCCTGTAATGCGGCGCGTTTTCGAGCAATAGGCTGAAGGCCACTGGCGGACGGACGTGAAGATTCAGCTGGCTCTTTCTTGATTTTGGGCACAGAGCACGGCCCCAATCGCATATTGTCTTCATTCAGAAAATCATCGGGGAAGGTGGCTCTGGCTTTCTTATAGCCCGACTCATTACTACTGGAGGAGCTACCACTGGGTCCATCCAGAAACTCTTCGACTGCCTTATCGGCGCGGGTGTGGCTGAGCCACAGTAGTACTAAGGGATCCAGGGTTTATGGCTTGCTTTGGACTTGCAGTCAACCAATTATTTATTCGTATAGTTTGGACGGAATCACAGCTCGAACTCAATTATGAGGCGACAAAATGTGACACAAAACTCATTAATCATTGATTCGAAAGTCAAACAATATTTTCAATATTAATGAGAATACAATCACTTAAGAAATCGACTTTTTTTGATGGCCGACAAAATCGAGGCCTTATTTGAATATAAAACAGGAATTGAGTCTATTATGATTTGGATGAAAAGTTGGCGATAGACTCTTCTTGCAATCAGAGATGATTCGGAGTTTACTTTTGAATATTCAATTGATTTAGAAATAGCACCGAAAACGGAGTTTAACTTTTGGTTAACTATGAATAAAGTCACCGATAATTGAATTATTTGAGACACAATTGAAGTTCAAAAGTGATATAAAATGTTAATTATTAGAAAATGGAGACATCGGTGGAAACAAAATCAAAGTTAAATTACTGTAACTTTTTGTTTGATTACAACCAAAATAGTTATTAAAAATGATTTGTCGATAGAATCTATAAATTGGTTTATGAGTTGAGCGCAAAGTGCATCAAATGAGCCAAATTGAAACGAGGTTTGTGTGCATCCCTCAGAGCGAGAACTGGTAGGTTTGGAACTGTGCTGAAGCTATCGTCACTAAAACTAATGCACTTTTAGGCTGTGCGCTCTCACTCTATTCGTTCCATTCCCCCTATTTTCTCCAGGTCTCTGATCTCAATCACGTGATCGTCATCATCAAGTGCTGCATTAATGTTGTTGCAGGTGCATTTACCTATGGTAGCGCCCCATTCCCTCTCCCCTTTACCCCTATAGTGTATAATGGTTATTTTTTAATCATAGCGTCATCAATATATTCTTAAGGGGGTATAAAAGTCATGAGTGTAGTGGGCCTGCAGTCAAACAGGTTTGTCTACTTGTGCTCAATCGAGTTATGAAGCAATAGATTTATTATAATAACTTTGATGGCAGTGAATCGCAAACCGTATCCTTTATTCTTCACTTGTTTAAAACCGGTTGCATTTCAAGTGCTTTGCCCTTTATTTAGAAATTACTCAACTGTTGGCTAACTTATCCTTTTCTTGCATCAAATAGTAAAACAGTTCCCCCACTCCCTCCCAGTCTCCACATTTGGCTCAACATTCAGTCACTCTTTGTTTTTTATTCAAATTCTTTACAACCTATCAGTGAAGTAATGCTTTGGTCAGGTATTGCATAATATGGTGCTATAATGGTCATTAAGGTATGGGCGTAGGACCGCATAACTCTCATTCACTGGAATGCAGTGAAATTCACTCAAATCGACGATTGACTCGGTTTTGGCAAAAATACATCTTTTGGTTGAAATAGAATTAAAGAAATGTTTTGCTTAATTCACAACAAGTGAAGAGGGATTACATTTGTTGGCGAACGTCAAATACATTTTTCTTTTTACTGCCTCACATCAGAGGGCGATGCACTTTGAGCTGAGCGCACATTTTGATCCAATCATCAAGAAATGAGTTAAAACATTAAATTCTAAGCCATAAAAAGTGATCGATTCCTATGAATATTAGTTTATAATATCAAATAAATTACATGAGATATAAATATCATACGATTCTCATATCTATGATAACTGGGAGTGAGGGTCGGTTTGTGACCGATAATAAATATGGTTTATATCACTGAATATCACACAAAACTCAAAGAAAGGGATTGTGAGACTCGCGCACAGTCTATATGTGAGTTACTATTACTGCCTCTTTTGACTGTAAGCCCATTATTAAAGTGGCAAATATTTTGATGAATCACAAGGTTTTGGTTAAGCAAATGATTGACAAAAGAATGAAAAACCTTTTCTATCAAATATTTCGCTTCAGAGACGTCTCTGTTATGAAGTCGAGTGTAATATTCGAGTAAAGAGTGAGACCTCATAAAGACCTCAACATTGAAAGCATTTTTTAATAGCTTTTGTAGAGAACCTGAACTAGAATTGAGAGAAAGAGTATAGAAATTAATTGGTATCCACTCCACTGATCAGGGCTTTGAAAAGTAGATTTCTTTCTTCAGATGAGTGCCTGCAGCACAAGTGAGACCTGCATTTCGGACAAGTGGTTCTCTGGTCACGAGACCGGTTTCGCTGCCATTTAGCTCACATCGACATACGTCGGTGTGTCCTGGTTTAGTTGCCCACTTTTGGCACTACTTTTAATCTTTTTATGCCTTTCTTTGCCTAAGACTTTGCGTTACATTCGATGATTGCCTAAGACTGGCATAACTTATCTCAAAGTGTCCTCAATTGTAAACGACATTCAGTCCTATAATTTAACAAATAAACGCTTTGATGATAACGTCCATCAAAATTGACTGCAGTTTAGTCTAAACTTTAGACAATAATTATTTAAATACCAAATAATCATTCATTCATTTTCAAGGCAACCAATGATTAAATACTTTGACAACAATTTCTTCAATCAATTCATTTCATGTAAATAAACAAAATATTCAATGAAATAAATAAGACTTCTCTTTGAATATTCAATTTCATTACAATTCATATCATATTTGAAATATCATTCAGATATCAAATATATATTAAGTCAATCACCCGAACAATAATCAGCTTTTTTATTCATATCGCAAACAAAAGACATGAAAAATTGCAAAACTTTTTGTGTATTCCCACTGAATGTTGAATTATAAGATTTCATTGGAGAGCTACAGGTTTTCAATTGACAAACAAATATGACCAAGAATTTAAAATGTCGGCATATATTCTACTGACAAAACTGGTTCACATATAGACTAAGAAGAATCACTGAAATTGCTTTAAACGAATTTACAATCTTATCACATAAATCAAAATTGATCAAGATTACTTCAATTCATTGCAATATAAAAGACAAATGAAGTTATTTTTGTGTAAATGACTAAACCATTTAGGAATTATCGAGCAAGATTGAGCTAGATCACTGAGAAACTAGCAAATCATGACTGCATTTATGTAAAGTTAGGTATAAATTAGAGATAAATGAGTATATTTTGCTGCTCTGATCAAATGTCAAGATTAGGAGACGGATCAGTTTGCTCTCAAGTAAAGAATAGCAACTTATGAGGACTGCCCTCCTTTTAAGAGCTACGGATTCGAGTGAATAGCAATCAATACATTGAAACCACTTTTCGATGATATTATCAAATAATGGAGAGAAAGGACTAACCGTTTGGACTGAATGAGTCATAACTGGAAGAATTTGGCGACAGTCCGTTGTGTCCGATGTTAGGCAGTGAGTGTCCGTTGAGAAGCGGTGGTGGCGATAGTGAGCCGATTGAGAGCTGTCCGGGAGAGGGCGGAACAATACTCCATGGATTGGATTCGTCGATTCGCTGTCTCTTATGCATGAGTCCCGAAGTTGTGGCCGAAGTGTCGTTAGTGCCCATACCGTTGCTCTTGCCGTAAGAGTCACTAAAGTTGCCAGAATTGAGGCAAGGGTTGGGTAGTCTGGGCTCCACTTTCACAATACTGGGTAGGTTTGGTGAGAGTGAACCGGGAGATGACCGATGGATAGAGTGGTGCATTGAGTGGGTCATCCCGTTGTTGCGGGGGGTCTGAGGGATCATCATTGGCTTCATAGCAAAGTTTATGGCAGACAAGTGGTGATGACCCACACCATTGATAGTCTCTTTGGCCACACTTTCCATCATAAGAAGGCAAACATGTCTTCCAATTGAGTCTAATTTGTGTCAATTTGTCACAAAACTAATCACTTTCTGTGCTATTGTTTAGCACTTTGATATTCACGACTCTTTTTGTGGTAATCGATGAGAACCTATAAAACATTGAGATAACAATTAATGCAAATGTGGTGACAATTGTGGGCTTTATTTGAGTATTTGTTTCAGAGTTTACTTTCAAACAATCTTTTGTTTGGCATTAAATTAGTGTAAAAGTGAGTCAACAGAAGACATAGAGAGACAAAGTGAGAGACCATTAATTAACTCAAATGTAATGTCATTGAAATGCAATTACTTTGAAGGCTTTCAGAAGAAATACAATCTATTAATGAATTGTTTATAATTAATGTCAATAATTGGTGTAAATCTATGGCTGAGAGAGAGTTCACTCGATATAGAGTTTGAATTCATTTTTATTAGATTTAATGTCAGCGTAAGTGTAGAGATGAGGCAGTAATTGAAGGCCAACGCACTGCCGATTGACTGGAGTGCCTCTATGGCAGTCCCTCTAAGCCCGAGTCTTTGGCACAGACGGCCATCACTTCACTCAGCGTCACCTCTGCTTCAACTTTCAAAGTCTAATTATACCTCACATTACGTCAATTCTGACGTCACACCAAACTTATGCATTGTTTCCATAACTTTCAATAAAAAACTTTTGTTTTGAATCATGAATTCATGTAAATACAGTCCCATAAAATAGATTCTGGCAAATAGCAAGCACAACTTATGAACACAACCCGTATCTATAAAAGTTATTGTGGGGTACACTCAGATTCCTATGCATTTCTGCCCTAGATTGCATCAAAGTTAAAAACATTTTAATAAATTCAATCCTTCAGATTGAAGAAAGTCCGAACTTTAGTGCGCAACTCCAAAAAAAAGGACACTCTTTAATAAAGCATTGATGGTATGCCCTTGCTATATTCATACTATTTAACTTGGGATTCAATTGTTATATAATACTATTCATTACTAAATTATCGATATTGAGTTGAATGGTGTCCCAAAGTAATACATCTATAGTTTTTGAAAATATCAAAAAATGTCAACTAGGCATAATTTGTGTTAAATTATGCAAATTAATAATACAAATTGTCTTCATTACTAAAAATCAATGATTCCAAATATAAAGACTTGAAAATAACAAAATATGGCACAATAAATATTTTTTCCCATTTGACCCATATCAACTTGGATTTTAAGAAATATGAATTTGGCCAAAAGGGTTATGAAAATGAACTAAGAATTTCTTGACAACTACAAGACATTTCACTTATACCACTCTTTTCAGGGTAATACGGTATGGTTAGGTGCAATAGACTTTCAATGCCTATTATTGTAATAAATGTTTTTAATTCTAGATGGGGACAAAACCCTTAGCATATGTACTTCTCAAAAACTATGATGGAACCTTTAAAAAAGTGACTGGAACATGTATAAAATAATCTCTATGTATTCAAAAATTGACTTTCGAGGGCATCATTTATAATATTTTTAAAAACAAATTTCAATTTTTAATATTTAGCTGATTCTGGTGAATGGTCAACAAATAAATGTGAAATTTGTGCCCCCCTTCGCCAGTGGGTAGTTAGGGGTAAGTTTTGAAACGTGATTTGAGTGCTCTTTAATCACGCTATCGAGTAGTGTTTAACTCAAAGTAATCCTAAATATAGGTATCTTTTCTTCACATATACCGTCAGGTTCTTTGAATTGAATAGAAATGTGGGACAGGTTGAGATAGGTACTTCAAGGACACTCACTGTCAGCACTATTTAATGATAAACTTGCAAGTAATTGAAAGTTTATCAATTCTTGTGAAACATTTGGGATTAATCACACCTTATGACTATCACTCGGATCAATATCTGTCCAATGTGTGCACAGAGGGGTGGGGGGAGAAGAGCTAAACTCTCGGCTTAAATTCGAGGTAATTTATTGGCATCATATTTGGAATTTGTCTCTATTCTTATAATTCTGAGCGGATATTCTCTTGTGATTTGTTAGGAGATAAGGAAACAAAATAGCAATACATTTGTTTGATATCAAATATATTCAATTTGCAGAGTATATGACATTTAGGGTGTAGTCAAGTATCAAAGCATTGGTACAGTCAACTCTTCTTCGAGTCCCTCTCTCTCTCTCTCTCTCTATGTTGTACCTCAGGATCATATCATCCAATTCTCAAAATCTAAAATCATTCCTAAAGAACGTAATGTAAAAAACTGTCGATGAAGTCCCTCTCGTTTGTATCCATTGCCCAATCATATCTCAAGTATTAAAATCACTTAATAATACCTTTCAGTGCTTTTTACCACTCGCTCCTACCCCGTTTTTTAGCAAATTGTAGCTTCTTTTGAAGTTTTATATAAACCTCAAAACTCACCAAAAATGTTTTCATTTGAATCGACAAAATTATAAAAGACTAAGTTATTTGTCATTCTTAACAAATTATTTGTTAGCTGGAATCGGCTGAAACCCCTAATAAATGAATATAAACTTATATTTCATATTCAACTAAAATATTGATAGTAAATAGAGGGATAAAATTTTAGTTGCTTTATGTTCCTATCCCTCACTCGCTCCTATCCTTCAATCCTCTGAAACCGATTGAAGGATACAATCGAGCGCCAACTGTATATCACTGTTTATGGTAAATGACAATCACATCTTTTATCAAATCTCATTTCCCTTTCCTCTATTCTCTCCTTTTTTATCACGAAAAATATTTAATATTTCATAGCAGAAAAAGCCCATCACTACCAACACTACACCATTTCATTCAACTAATCATTCATTCATTTATTAAAGTTTTTAAACTATGGTTTAGATTTTTAGACAAGGGGGGGGGGGAGCCAAAAATGCTTGTCGCGAGAAAAAATTTAACATTACAGGTCTTTGTCAAACCCGAAAGTATGGCTACATTTAAGCATCACATAAAGTGAACCAATAGTTGAGAGCATTTTAATTACAACCCATAAATAGTGTTGATGTCAATTAGGCCAAAATCCTTGAAACAAATGTCAATATTTAAATCATTATTAATGTTTTGCTAATTAAAACCCCAAAACATTGGATCACATATTATAATAGTATCCGTCATTTAGACGACATGTGACTCAAAATATTGTCTACAAAGCGGTATAAAAAGCGAGAAAACGCATGACTTTGTTCTCAAAATAAGTGTTAAGCTATTTATAAATAACGAGAAACGAAGAATAAATTGAATTAAAATGAGTTCATAGGCGTAAGAAAAATAAATTTTCAAACAATCATTGGATTCAAGGATAGCTTACATTCATTAATAAATATTCACAAATATGACTAAATATTGAATAATTCAATACAAATAAAGAAATGGACTTCTTATGCAACCAAACAGGGATTGTCATACATTCCATGGGGGTCTGCAGATGCAACAAGATCCAAGATGGTGGCAAACCGACATTTTGTCACCAAAACTATCCAACTAGGTGGATTAACCAATACAAATAGTGGCTTACTATGCTAGTATAGGGCATATTACTTGTTTTGAAGTGATAACCCCCCACTTTGGTCATCACTGAACAAAAGTGATGTAAATATAATTAATATTTTTGTGATTCACACAATTTGTGGCACTAAAATGGGACAACTGATTGATAGAGGCTCTCATTTAAAGGAATGTAATGTATGTAGTAATCAATTATAGGTTAGGAACGGTATATACAAAAGACAGGTCTCTGATTCCTCTCCATTTTAATTAAAGTTGGTTTAAATTAAATGTTAAACATTTCAATGCCATTACTCAACGAGAATGTCATAGAATCAAAGAAGAGAACCAATAAAAGGGATGGCAGTGCAAAAAGTACTCAAAAATGTGAGGCTGTGCTGCAAGTGTTGTGTGCTTTGGGCACTTTCTAAAAAGTAAGAGCATTGAGTAATGCAATCCATGTATTCATGTATTGTATTTTTTATGGTGAGTTACAACTGGCACACGGAAATCGTCACTATGTGCTCTAGCAGTGGAGCACCTAGCATTGCATAGAACCAGTGCACAGCCATTGTATGACTGGGCGACCAGTTGGAGCGTTTCATTCATGGTCATCAAGTTTGAGGGTCAACTAGTTATGAGCCGGTTTGTAATGATGCGAGTTTTTATGCAATACTACTTTCTTGCCTGTGCTGTGCCAGTGCTGGCAGTCTTACATTTATTCACATTAGAAGTCACTTTCACCTAAACCTCACAATGCGTTTCACTGTGAAAAGCAGTGATAGCCTTGAAAGGGGCACAACTGCAACACTATTATCCAGTTTTACAATTGAAAAGTTGTTTCACAAAATCACTAATAAAGAAGACATGATTGCAATGAAGGCATGCATTCCATTAAGCAAAGAGTTTGGCAGTACTTTACGATTCATATTAATATTCAATACTTAAGGGATCTGTGAATATGTGAACAATAGGTGTAATGCAAATAATGTGGTAATAAAGCGTTATCGGTCACAGAATTAGGTCGTAGCCTTGAACATTTGATCCACAGCTACACAGATAACTCAATACATTGATTACAGACTTTAATATTAGAGGAAAACATGAGATTATTTCATACAATCGGACCTCTTTTAAAGTGTGAGCTATAATTTTATGAACCTCTCTATTTCAGAATACGTTAACACATTCAATCAGATATAATTTCAATGACCACTAATCACTTCATATGCACTTTCACCTGACCTGATCTGACCCTTATATTAATCTTTGTACGTATTTAATGCTTAACTTTGAGCTCAACGCGAAAAAAGTTCGTAAAATGCTAGATCATATATTATGTGAAATAAGACAATTTTAAGGGGATGAATTTGGTTGCCCAAAGATCGTGGTCGGGCCCATAAATAGTATATGGCTTTCTGTAACTTATGAATCATAACTTATGATGAATTGAAAATCAATTCACTGACAGACAAAACGCATTCATTCGAGTCAAGGCATTGATACCAATCGCCTGAATTTCAACACAACTTTAAAATCGACAAAATTAAGTGAAAAGTCTAGAAAACGTGAAAAGAGGGACTAAAATACAATACTATCCTCTCAAACACAATATGCACAGTAGAGTACAGTGCAGCTGAAAATCGCCAAAAATGGGAGCATTGAAAAAGCCGGAAGAATGACAGACCCGAGAGAAGGAAGGAATACATCGACAATGCACTACAAGAAAGAGAAAATCGGAGCGCATTTCGATCGGGCCTCACGGTCAAGGGCACAGGTTCATCAATTTTGCTAGAGTAACTGCCCTCACCACTGTCCCACATATGCTCTGGTATGGGCACAAGTAGTGACAAAGCGCTTTCTTTTTTGTGATTGAGAACATGTGGTGACCAAAATTCACTGCTTTCCTCTCAACTTAATTGAAGCACAACTCTGTGTAACAGATTTACTCATTCAATACATCGCATATATTTTAGCACAAATTCAATTCAAATTCATTGTTTTGATTCACAATTAAGCGCTTAAATCGCTTTCAATCGTTCATATATTGACATTCATTTGGTCACATAAGTGAGCATGGTACTCCGATAGGGACAGGAATATGCAATGATATGAGTACTCCAGTAAACATCATTTGAACTCAAGTTAAGCTCAATTAAAGAAGTGAAACCAAAAAATGTAAATAAAGTAAACTAGCACATACTTAACTTGTAAGAGTCTGAAAGACCCATTTTATTTGAATGCACTCAATTCAAGTCCTAAATGTGTTACACAATAATACATCATCATGCACATTTGCACTGAATGTCATCATTCAACGATAGAAACCCCTTCATATAAGTCGAGTTCATTTCATTTGTGGTCAATTCAATTGTCAATAAATTGAGGAATGGATTACTTACTTGTCTGATGACATCAAAGATGGTAAACATAAGAGGAATCAATCGGTTTGTGGGTCTTTGGATTGGCTCGAAATCAAAGTATTGTTGAAATGAGAATTGCATTCATGTTTGAGGTCTGT
The DNA here is from genome assembly GCA_034694965.1 of Ceratozetes gracilis. NCBI lineage: Eukaryota > Metazoa > Arthropoda > Arachnida > Sarcoptiformes > Ceratozetidae > Ceratozetes > Ceratozetes gracilis. The sequence goes on from JAQIWF010000391.1 coordinate 16,984, forward strand.
CTCGCAGTGTCTCACATATACCGATACACTATTACTGAGTTCTCTGCTCTCACCAACACTCTCAGCACTGCCTCTCCTATGACGTCAACTCCACTCAATGCTACTCAACCAACAGCTCTCAGAGGGGAAAGCATACAGTGATGGCAGCCATCTGTGCAGTGGCTGTGCAATTCAGCTCATGGCTGGTCCTAAAGCCCATTCGTCTAACAATTACGTCTTCACTCAAACAGAGACCAGGCTCACATTGGCAAAATATGTATCTAGATCACACAAATTATCAAATACTCCATATTTTCTCTGTTTGATAAGAAAGAAGAGGTGACAACAGTGGAGAACTAGATAATGACCATGTTCACATAAAAAGAGTTAGAATAGACCACATATATGAAGATCTTTTAGATCTGTTAGACTGTAATGTTTTGAACAAAATCTCTATTAATTTGTATTATTATTCACATATGATGTGACAGTTTTAGATCTTCGCCTGTACTCTAAACTGGTATTATTCTCTATACTCGTACCTATTGGTAGGTTTGAAATGTGCTTTCCCCCAGCGTTGAATGGCGGGGCCTATTCTAGCAATTCTTTGATGAACAAGTCTCATTTAATTTGATGCTGCATTTGTGCGCTTGTCTGCAGTTTGTATAGTCTGTGTACGGGTAGTCAATGGCATTGACTCAGTGCTATGCTCTTACATGTTTGTGTCCTTGGATGCATTCAGAGGACACCGAACGGAATATCGATTTTTGCCTCAAAACGACTTATTATTTTTGTCTAAAGCCTTACAAATATTCGCTACAAAAATAAGAGTTTCTCAGAAAATCACAAAAAGTATATATAATCCGAAACACATTAAAGTTAATTCCAAGGACATAATTAAACACTTATTACAACTTCATTAGGGGGTCACCAAAGGGGGTCATTATCTCGTTGTTATGTGTTTTATAAATAAGCGTTAAGATTATCTGCACTGAGTATATCTCAAAAAGGTTAATAAAAATGACATTATTAGCAGTACAAACACATATTAAAATATAATCGAATTTATAGTTATAATTTCATCTTGTACTAATTAGTCAAGAATATAGTTAAACTAATTCTGATCCCTTTCATAAGTTTTATGTATAAATGAAGAGCTAAGGAATGATTACTTTATCATATGTTGTGAATCTTGAAAGACAGCACAATATTATTATTAATTACAATTCTTGAAAAAATTAAGTTAAGAATGGCACAGAATGAGGTTGGTGTATTAGTAAGGGAAAGAATTTTAACCCCTATATTTGCCGATCTATCCCACGCATGAATTCAGTAAATGAGACTATCTATACATATAAGAAATATTTTTGATACCTCTCCCACTCACCATTTGGTTTCATTAGGAGATTGTGGCCCTAATGTTGATAAAAACCCCTGAACTTGAAAATTCTTATCACCCCTTAACTTAAAATCGATTGCTAGCAGTGATGAAAACTGTATCTAATTTTTAAAGATGTGGAGAAAGTGTAGATCATCTCAAAGTTGATAATTTTGAGTAATTTATTCAAATAATAACTCCATTTTAATTTAATTTATCCCTAGTTTGCCAAGGATTGGGAAAATTGTTAGATGGTTATTTTCCATTTAATTCTAATATCCAACTAGATTTGGTTCAAGAATCTACAAATTTGCTAGTTGACACTAATTTTAGGTTAAACTAATTTAATTTGATAAATGAGTTTGGTAGCTTTATTACTCTCTGAGGAAATTCATTCTAGGTAAGCTTTTAGCTGATCATAAATTGAATCAATTTTAAAGAGGGCCAAATAAAATATTGATGTTCAGTGACAGAGTTCTCACCACATGTTGACAAGAATAGACAATTAAGAGCTTTGAAATATGAGTGAACTGAACGGAAACCCTTTCTATTTGAACCTCAAATCCTTTGAAATTCAAAGTTTGAATTATCAATATTTTTGAGTCATTATTGAGAAGATATTATTAATTTGATTATTTCTCCAGAATTGCAGAATAACTGTAATTGATTGCAAGAACCTCTACATTGAAGGCATTTGAAAGATAAACTAATTGACAGATGAAAGGGTGAAATAAATGTTTCTTTTTATATAAATATCACTTCAATTAAAGTGAATGGTTTGTTGAGTTGAAGGTTATCTCTGCCATAACCCTAACCTCAAATACTATCCGGCTTTGAAAGACTTATATGAAGTCCTGACAGAAGCGCTACACTTATTCTTAGCACCAGTCTATGCACCGGCAGTACACCAGTTGAGGCATTTTCCCCGTCAATTCCTTTCACCCACTTTTGAGTCAATACTAACAGAAAGACTGAGAAAATGGAGTGAAACCGACTTTTCTCTTAAAATAGAAATCTATCGGTTTTTCTTCATTGTATTCAAAAAGGAAACGGTTTCCAAAGGGTTGATAAATATAATAGATTAGAATTATCGCACAGCATATTCATCTGATCATTTAAAATGCACATATGAAGCGAAGCCACTCCATATTCCTGCAACAAATTCATCTAATTTTCCTTAAATTCAATCTCATTTCTAATACAGTCCAATCTCGGTTTAAGAGAATTGGCGGTGCAGCAAAAATTTGTCTCTTAAACCGAATTTCTCTTAAATAAA
>JAQIWF010000392.1:0-19607 GCA_034694965.1 Ceratozetes gracilis
ACATGTTCAAAAAGGGTTCAAATCATATACCGGGTGTTTCAAAAGTAATCGGTCTCTATTGTAGGCATAAGGCCATTAGAGGACGAACCTTAAAAGCAAAATTGATAAACAACCCAATCTTTTTGATAGTACTCATCATGTAGAATTTAACTTTCTATTACATAAATATCAACTGTAAAATCTAAAGTTTATAAATTTTGTTTTTTATTGGCTACCCTTGGGTGGCCTAAACCTTACAATAAAGACATGTTACTATTTAAACACCCAATAGATAAAAGCAAAAAGGTAAAATACACCATTAAACCACCAATATAAAAATATATCAAAATGTATCCATAAAGTGAACAGAGATGAATCTCTCGTAGTTTAATTAGAGATTCCTTTCGCTAATATAGGTCTTCATTAATTGCAAGTTTATATAAGATATAATTTAACCCAAAGGAATACTCGAATTAAACAATTAAATAATATTTTCAAATATATTTTTATGAAAATTTAAAGGAAATTAAAATGAGACAAATAGTAGACTAACAGAAACCAACAAATGGAAAGACAACACCATCTGAATAAAGGTTTAGAAGATCAAAATGAAGAAGATTGGACTGATATGGATGGCCAACATTTGATAGGACTACATGTTGGGTCATCCAGAAGAGCTCAATCATCGCGACGACGACTTCCATTCTATTCTACGAAACCATTTAGAAGGTCAGTGATTAAGACCAGGTATCATAAATTAATAGGACCTCAAGATTGGGATCATTATTGGCCAGAAAATCGGTACGGAGAGGACTGGACTCAAAAGACACAACGAAATGAAATTCTTCTCCAGCATGAGGTAGAACTGTGCGAAAGTGAACTCATTAAAAACGTAAAGTTTATTAAACAATTAGGAGCAGGTGGTTATGGCAATGTTTGGGAAGTGATGGCCGAATACCGATGCGATGATAGGTATGAATGGATAAGTCGTCGATTTGCCTGTAAAGTGATTCGATTCACAACAAATTACCAAGCTCTTACAAAAAGAGTAGTGGAGGAAGAACTCAATGAAATGCGAATCCTTAGATACCTGAGACACGAGAATATTTGTAATATGGCTGATATTATAGGCATTCCCGATCGCATCACAAAATTCCCTTACTCAGTCATCTGTATGTTCCTTGAACTCTGTAACGGCACTCTCCAAGACATTTTTAGAAAAAAAGGTATTTTAGCTGAGCATCTGAGCAAACACTTGTTCGCACAGATTATCAGAGGTCTGGCTTATCTTCACAGTCAGAACTGCTTTCATTTTGACCTCCATGTGGGAAATGTCCTGTACAAATTTCCAACGGAATACAACGCACAGGGTACATATGATGAGAGATTTCTTTCCCTAACTTTCAAGTTAGCTGATTTTGGCAGTTCCACTTTTGAGAATGATCCTGTTAAAAGATTAGAGTATCAAACACGGGATGTGACAAATTTGTGTAATATTGTGGTGTGGAATATGATACCTGGAAATACTACACTTGGGGCGAGCCAAAAGTTTCTTGATTATTGCAGAGATGGTGTTTGGAAGGAAGGCTATAATAAGCGTTGGAAAAAAATGTCACATAATATGAAGGAAATGATTCTTTTGTTGACTACCATTAATGATCAGTCAATGGTCACTGCCTTACAATTAGCTCATATTCCATGGCTTCAGGAGAATGATGTGCCACAGACTGAACCTTTCATTCTTAGACCTAATCCTCGTAGAGTAAGAGAACGAACATTTGATAAGCAAGAATTTGATTGGATTGAGGAGGACACAAGGCTAGGGCGCCAGGCTACTAGAGTTGTACATCCACCACCCAGCTTTAAGCCCCGTATTCAGAGGCATTCCTTCAGAGCACGGCTTTAACAAAAGAGTTCATTAAAACTACAAATACTCATCCAATATATGATTGAGTGATGAATATATCACTTCTATGAACACTCATTAAAAATGGGAAATTAAAAAGTACTGAAAAAAGGTATTCAAACATTTTAAGGGGCATTAATAATATTGTTGAAAGCACAAATAGATTACAATTAGAAGTCAGACAATGGAACAAATGGAACTGATGCAGAAGGAAGAGGACGACTCGCAGATACCAAGGGAAAAACGTTGGTATCAGGTTTGGACACGAGATATGTATGGGGAAGACTGGACTCTAGAGCCCCTGAGAATGAAGCTCTTCTTGAACATCAGATGGAACGGATGGAATTCCAGAGTCAGTTAATTAGAAAAATTAAATTTCTTAATATTTTAGGGACAGGTAATTATGGAGTTGTGTGGGAAGTGGCGGCTGAATACTGTTCTAGAAATGAGTGGATAATTCGTCGGTTTGCCTGTAAATTGATTCGAAGTATTACGAGAGAAGCGGTGAGGGATTCACTCAATGAAAAGCAAATTCTTCTCAATCTAAGACATGAGAACATCTCAAATATGGCTGAGTTCTTTGGAATCCCTGATCGGGTAACAAAATTTCTTTACTCAGTTATCTGCATCTTCTTTGAATTATGTAACGGAACACTTGAAGATATTTTAGGTGTCTCTCCACAAGAGATTTTGTCTGAACATCTGACCAGACATTGGTTGGCACAGATTATTAGAGGCTTGTCTTACCTTCACAGTTATGATTACATTCATAGGGATGTCCATGGTCAAAATATTCTTTACCGATTCCGACCGGACGAACCACAAAATACATACGACGAGAGATTTCTTTCAGCAACTTTCAAGCTAGCTGATTTTGGTGGATCCACTATTGAGAAGGGTACTTTAAATATAATCCGTTTTAAAACCCAGGATATGATGAAATTACTTGAACTGGTTTTGCTTAAAATTATACCGGGACTTATACCTAGGGTCAATGAAGAAGAAACCATGGAGAATTTTATTGATTATTGTACAAATGAGGTCTGAATGACAGTAATGACCAGAACTGGACAAATATTTCCGAAGATTTAAAAAGTATGATTAGAGCCATGAGTGATGAGTCTGTGACTGCCGAGGGTTTACTGACACATCCATGGCTTTAAAATAATAACATCCCACAAACTGAATACTTCATTCTGAGGCCAAATCCTCGTCTAATCCCGGAGCGAACGTTTGATGAGCAACATTTTGAATGGATTGCGGGCATTAATCAACCTCAAGATGAGGCCAACCTCTTAGGCTCGTATTCAAAGAATGAAAGCCGTGAACTCAACTAATAGTAGAGCTCATTACAGACTAAAACTATTGATCCGATTATATTTTATAAGTCAATACATATACTCATTGAGGGGTAAATAAAAATACTTTCATTGAAACAAATTAACGATATGTTCCGAATATTAGACAAATTGCGGGTTTCGTCTCACTGTTTGTCTCAAAATTCAGACGATATTTGGACACCACCTTATAGCGCATCCCTAGTATATAATTTGTTAATGTCACTCTTATTATATACCCTGCAGAGGGAGAGGAAAGGGAAAAATACTCGAATTAAACAATTAAATAATATTTTCAAATAATTTGATAAAAATTTAATGTAAACTATATTAATGTCAGACAAGTAGTCAGACAGAACCCAACAAATGGAAGGACAGCAACAAGATCAGAATGAACAGGACTGGGCTGATATGGATGGCCAACATTTAATAGGACTACATGTTAGGTCATCCATAGGAGCTCAACCATCGCGACGACGACTTCCATTTTATTCTACGAAACCATTTAGGAGGTCAGTGATTAAGACCAGGTCTTCTAAGTTAATAGGACCTCAAGATTGGGATTATTATTGGCCAGATGGCACATTCGGAGAGTATTATAAAGAATTAAAAGTTTCTGCTAACGTTAAATGGGTAGTGGAAAAGTGTGCAAGTACTCTTCTTAAATACGTAATAGTACTTTCAGATTTAGGACGAGGAGCCCATTCATATGTATATGAAGTGGTAGCTGACTATCGGAGATCGGAAAAGGCTCGATTTGGGCAATTGATAAAGTTTAAAAAATTTCGATTTGCATGTAAAGTGGTGGTCAATAAATCGAATGATAAGATTGCATTCAATCACTTAATCAAAGAAATGAAAATCCTTCGGCTTCTCAGACATATGAACATCTGTTGTATGGCTGAGTTTATTGGCCTTGAACATCCCGAAACAGGATTCCCTTACTCAATCATGTGCTTCTTTAACGAGCTCTGTAATGGCACTCTCCAAGACATCACTTGTAAGTGTTGTACAGACGTACGGATAACTGAGAGTCTGGACAAACATTGGTTCTTACATGTCCTCAGAGGTTTGGCTTACCTTCACAGGAATAATATCTATCACAGGGATATCCACGCAGGTAATGTTCTTTATAAATTGCCCCCGAACACATACATTGACCCATTGGAGACTCCCTTACAGGATAAATATAATGAAATATTCCTTTTGGCAACTTTCAAGTTAACTGATTTTGGTAGATCCGATATTGGTGAGAAGGACATTGCAAAAAGATTAAAAATGCAACAGCTCGATCTCTACAAATTGCTTCAACTTTTGGGGTCAGTACCTAGGACCCACGACAAGAAAACAACTCTTATTTATTGTAGTGATTGGAAAACTCGCAAAAAGTACAGAATATCCGAAGACATGGATGACATGATTAAATTATTGGTGAGAAAAAGCGAAGAACCCATCAAACCCACTGTGAGTGATACGGGGTCCTTGGTGTTTCTTTGGGGTTCGAATGATAATGAGCCCACCGTGACTGATAAGCCCTCCTTAGATGATGAGCCCCCCACGAATGATGAGCCGCCCACGAAAGAGAACCTTGAGGTGAATATCTTGGAATTATTGTCACATCCATGGTTTGATGATGTGATAGAAACTGATTTTGATGAGGGAGATTGGCAGATTCCACCAATATTTGATCAGAATAACTTTTTTGAGTTGATTGATGAGCCTCTAGACTTAGATGAGCTTGCTCATGAGGACAGTGCCTGAATGATAGCATTGAACTCAACTAGTAGTAGAAGAGCTCATTAAAAACCAATTAAGTGATTAAGATATCATTTTATGAGATATCAATAAAAATTGGAAATTCTTTCATCGAAACCAATATACAAATGAACAAGTGCCAATTAAAGTACTAGATTATACAAAGTTCCAACTTGACCAAGATTCTAAAATACTAAATGATACAATAATTATTATGAACTATTTACTGTATACGGGAGAAAATTTCAGTTTTGTATTCAGATTTGTTTAACGAATTTCGCCATAGGGGGGGGGGTAAACGCGGATACCCCCCTGAGGTTTGAGATTTTCCAAAATACCCACCCTGAGCTTCGCGAAAAATTGTAATACAAAACCGCAAAGAAACGATGGTCCCCTCGATTTTTGCTGCCGGCCTCCACCTCTCTCTTCAATTCAATGACATTGACATCACTTCTGCAGACTTTGATGTCATCGATAACTGTATTATTGAAAGAATGTTTTGGAAAAGCGCCACAATTTTAAGATCTTTGAAGATCTTAAGAATTTGACACTTAATTCAAATATGAAAATAAAAGAATTATATCGTCAATACTTTTCGAGATAAAAATCAAAATGTCTTATAATTGATATATGAATTCGACATAGAATTTAACGCTAATTATTAATATGTAATTAGTTGTAAAATTGAATTGGTAGTTTTTGATTAACTCGACTTTAAAATGTTCTAACTCGAAAAACTCGAAATTTATCCCATTTTAGAACGAATTCAATACATTAATGAGAATTTCCTGTAAAAGACTTTCACTAATTCTCTTTAATACGAGTTTTGCCATCAATTGATCCAACATTTGATAAAATGGATTACAAAATGTAAAGGAAGAGAAAAAGAGACCAAAAGGTGTGAAACACTTTCAAAAGTGAAGACTTGAGAGAAATGAGAGAATATTCTGTAGTAAAGGCGAGACATCTGTTGAATGGACTGAAGATGACTTCAAACATGAGTGACATTTGAGGTGACATTGATGTGAAACAACTCCCAAACAGATGTTATTTCATTGAATTGTATTTATCTCTTAATCGTCTCATTATTTATATGACATTTATGTTCACAAATTCGATCATAAAATGGCTTTTAGTGGATGTGATGGGAATTCAGTCAAATGAAGAGCCGAAGAAAGCCATCGATTATTCAGGAAATGATTGCTTTGAGAATAGGATTTATGACGACTTGTGTGAAGACATTCTTGAGTTTCTGCCCATCGATGATAAGATCCGATTGAGAGGTGTTTCGCGACAATTCCGAGAATGTCTTCACAACGTATGGCTGCGACAGCGGGTCCTTAAAGTGGACCACGACTTGTCTCACGACAGAAACAATTTGATAAAAGGCAAGACTATCGTTGACCGGCGCTCAGGTATTCTCTTAGCTTTGCATTCGGCAGATGAACTGCTCCAGAGGTTGGTTCCCATCGAAGTCAATGGATTCGATCGCTTATTACAGATATTTTCAAATCTTAATGGCCTTCACTTCGGGAAAAATACGTCAATCGCTGATAAGAACAAAATATTGGAAACAACTGTTGAGTATTGCCGTCGTTTGCAGTCATTTACCTTTGAATTGACGGAATGTCGGCCACAACTCGTCCGCCAATTCGGTGAGAAGTTTGGCAAACAATTAAGAAGTCTTGAGTTCGGAGGCGATGTCTCGGAAATGCCATTCGAGAGCCATAATCTCCTGAAACTCTGTCCAAACCTGACATCACTCGTCAATATTTCTTTCGAGTATCTCTTCGACGGTAATGAGATTTTAGTCAAAAATCTCCTGAAATTCAAGTCAACTGACATTCGCGACAAACGTCTGTTCCTATCACTTATCAAAAACAACCCAAAACTGACTCATTTGAGTCTTGGTTTCAATTTGAATAATATTCAGCACACAATTGATGTCTTCAACAGTTTGTCAAAACTACATGACCTCCAAGTCCTGCACATAATGTTCGTCGACTTCGAGTCATACGACAAACGTTTCGCCAAATGTATCGAAGAAATTGGTCTCAATTGCAAAAAGTTGAAGAATTTCTCCCTTAGAGTAGAGTTCGTTAACTCTTTTGACGCCAAACATTGCTTCATGTCTTTCAAATTCTTTACTTCGCTTAAGAGGCTGTCCTATCGGATGAGATCAACCCCTCCCTCAGAGTCAGGATATTTAGACGCAATTGTTTTTAAAAACTGTAAACAATTGACTCATTTGGACATTAAATGCGATCTAATCGATGATAACTTCTTCGATGGCATACAGTATCTGATCCCAAAACTAAGAGATCTGAAGATCAAAACCAAAGAGGAGATAACAGACAATTCGATGCTATCGATCGCTAAACTCAGACGACTGGAGGGTCTTATTATTCACAGAGACTCTAAGAATGATCTCAAGAGGATCACAGACTCGGGGGTAATGTCTGTGATTAACGGCTGCCAACGCATACACTTCTTTGAAATCCATAACGAGATCGGAATCTCAGACATAACTGTCAGGGCTTTGATCCGAAAGGCATATCGAAACCCAAAAACTCATTTCAAGTATTATATGGAAGGCATTGAAAACAACTTCGATATCGAACGGATAGCCGGAGGGAATGATCTGCCCTCTAATCTCGTCATTAAAGGCAAATCCTTTTACAGAAGACGCCATTAAATGGATTCAACTTAACACAAATCTAATTAAATATTTATTGAAAGCATTTATTATTCGTTAAGACATCTGTTTTTAAGCAATTTATTCCAATTCCTGTTATTTATACACATTTTACCCAATTTTACATTTAATAAGTTATTATTACAACAAACTATTTATTATATTTATGACTAATTAATAATTGCATTAATTATATGAATGTTTTAAATGATTTAAAATATCTCTCTTTCAATGAAAAATGTTTTTCTAACCAATCATTAGTTCTTTGAATAAATTTTAATTTCGTTAATACTTAAGGATAGGAAAGGAAGACATTAACCAACCATTAATTGATTACATGTATGGCCAATGTTATCAAGTTATACCTTTTATTAATGGGTTGTCTCCCACTTGTGCTAACAATCTATGATCCAATTAATTATTGAGATGTTTTCAAATGATTGAAGAAATTAATTAAAGACATAACAAGAGTTCACTTTATTTCAACATTTTTGTAATGAAATGAATTTTGTATTGGATTTCAATGAATACATGTTTTGAGGTATAAAACGATTGATTAGAAGTTAATGTCTTTCAACGAATTAAGAATTGTTGGGAAAACCCCACACTTTGACAGTTCCGGTGTCTCTTTGATACGAGTCTTTGTCATCGCAGGCAAAGGCCAACAGATATCTCTTGGGATGAAAGGCGACGGTGAAAGTGGGCGCTTCCGTCCCTATTTCGGCCAGTCTTTCGCCGGTCTCCACATTACAGATATCAATGACCAGATCCTCTGAAGCGGAGGCCAACAGTTGTCCATCAAAACTGAAGCTAATGGTACGGGCGGGCCATTCCAATCGGGATATTGTCCTCAAACACACCAAATGGTTTGAGTCCCAAATGCTGACCATTGCGTCGGCGGAGCCGACAGCGAAATACCTGCCGCTCGGATCAAATTCAATGCATATACAAGTGGCCGGATGTGCGTTAAGAACCATTTCTGCCTTAAGGGCCGGATAGGACAGTACGTGGACGTGTCCCTGACCTGAGGTTAAGAAGAAGAGGTCGTTGTCGTTATTCCAACTGATTTCGTTTACTTCGAATTTGAACTGTTGTTCACATCGGGTCTTATGAGTTCTGGTGTCGATAAATGTCACCAAATCTTCTTTGTTGCCGACGGCTATCGTATGTCCATCGGGTGACCAACAAATGTTGATATTCTCGCCCTTTGTCTGCACAGTATTCACACATTTAGTGCTTCGGGCGTCCCATAAGCGGACTGTCCTGTCGAGTGAGGCGGTTGCCAATAGGTCACCATTAGTCGGGTGCCAACACAACTGATCCACACTATCGGAATGACCTTTGAATGTGTGCTCTTTCGTGAGTCTGTCGTTTGACTGCGACTGTAATGCGAATAAAGAGACGGTTTTGTCGAAACTGCCGGACGCTAACCGCCGTCCGTCACAATTCCAGTCCACGGAATGCACTTTCGATGTGTGCGCCGACAGGTCTCGGATCCGGTTATTGCTCTCGAAGTGCTTTTTTGTCGACTCAACGAATTGTAGTCCCATTTCAACGATTTTAAGTGATTTTAATTACAATTCAAATGTTTTTCCGATTTATTTACAAAAACATTGATTTTTCAAAAATTACATCAAATTTTATAACACATTTCAAGTCATTCATAAATAACACTCTTTTTGACATTTATAATAAACCCCTGTTTTAGTCCAAAAGCATATATTAATCCTTTAATTGAATCCCTTTTAAGGAAATAAGGGACGAAACTAATGGATATTATTGACGTCAATACATACACTACTCGCAACAATAAAGTTAACAGGCAAAATATCTTGATAACTAAAAATTCAAAGTCTTGTAAAATCTTTATTTCACATCACAAGGAATTGATCATAGGATCAAATTAAAGGATATTTTATGGGCTTTAAAATGGTATATTAAAATCAAGTAATGAATTGATAAAATCAGGGCAATAACTCAACAAATAAATTAAGTCCTTAAGTCCTAATAATAGTCGGGAAAAAAATAAGTTAACACAACCGAAGCGCGCGGTTTGTGATCGAATGTGAGATCGCTTTTTATGATTACCCGTTGTTTTCAATTGATATCAATATTAAGACTGCATTTGTTTAAAACTTTGACACAATTGTCAAATAATGGTAAAGATAAGAGAATTTAGTGAATACGAGCGGCAGTTGATGTATGGAATGAAAACATATCAGAAGAGGTCTTTCAGATTTATCGCTGACCACTTCCGGTGCTCTGCAGCCGGTGTTATGAAAATTGTCCACAAGTTTGAGAACACCGGTATATTCAGAAATTTGATTGGAAGGGGCAGAAAGAGATGCACAACTCAGAGAACTGACCGACAAATAGTTAATTTAGTGAAAAATGACCGCAAAATCACTGTTAAAGAGATCAATACATTGATATCAAGTGATGGCCTGAAGGTTAGCGACAGGACAATAACGAACAGATTGAAAGAAAATAACTTTTTCGGTAGTTTTGCGTCAAAGAAACCGATGGTTAGTGAAAAGAATCGTAGACTAAGACTGGAATTTGCCAAGAAATATGTGGATATGCCCCTGGCCTTTTGGCGCCGAGTCATTTGGTCAGACGAGAAAAAATTTGAGATAATTAATAGTAAAAGAAGGGTTCGGGTGTATAAAATTCATGGAGAAGGGCTCACTCTTCCGACATCTCAACCCACTGTTAAGCACTCAAAATCTATTATGGTCTGGGGGTGTGTCTCGGGGTCGGGAATGGGACGATTGGCCGAAATTACCGTTAAAATGAACGCTCCGGTCTATGTTAACATTCTTAGCAATAATCTGATCCAATCGGCCGAAGATATGGGTATTAAAGACAATTTTGTTTTTCAAAGAGACAACGATCCCAAACATACATCAAAGTTGGCGAAGGCGTGGGAACTGAATAACTTAGTCGAACGACTTGAGTGGCCCGCCCAGAGTCCAGACCTATCATATATCGAGAATTTGTGGGATTATGTGGACCGAAATATCCCGATTAGTCAAAGAAGGTCTTTACAAATGTTTAAAGAAGCGATTTTCGAGACTTGGAGGAATGTACCACAAATTCTCATTGATAGATATGTAGAGAGTATTCCCCGACGTCTCCAATCAGTAATTAAAGCTAATGGTCTGCACACAGAATATTAATTTTAGTTTTAATATATTTATTCTTCATTTTATACTATTTATATCATTTGTTAACTTATTTTTTTCAAACCCGTTATTTGCATTATATCCAAGTTTTATATACCTTTCCCTTGTTGTTGATTATCTATCAAATATTTTTATACTATTTTAAAGCCCATAAACTATCCTTCCATTTGATCCTTAGATCAATTCATTGTGATGTGAAATAAAGAATTTACAAGACTTTGAATTTCGTGTTACCAAGATATTTTGCTTGTTAACTTATTTTTTGCGAGTAGTGTAGATAGAGGTGTTTACCGATACCCAGAAGTTTATTGTGTTTTACGTCACATACAGTTCAGTCAAACTTAAATTTTTGCAAAAATAAATTCAGATTTGAATAAAAAGCTCTTATAGTTAAGCAAAAGTGTATTTAACTTACTATTACTCAAAGTTTACAATGATTATAATGTTAAAATTGGACCTGGGTTATGTTTGTTTGGATATTTAACATTTTGTTAATCGAAACAAAGTTTGACTGTATTTTCAATGAATGGAAAGTTTTTTTTTTATTGAAGTAATGCTCACAATATGAGTACGTTTTGCCCCCTCTTTGCAGAAGTGCTGAAAAGAAGTGATTCCTCCGACACTCGAATCCCCTCTTTTGACACGTCTTTGTTGAGTGAGTCTTAAAGTGTTTATTATGTAAACAAATCTATGATTTCTGTGAAACTAATTATTAATTAAAAGTGATTTGATTTTGTGGTTAATTACCACTCAGTATATCATTAATCAATTGATTTGTCGATTATCTGATTGTCTGTCTTCTGAAGACATCCAAATGATGAGCGACGCTGTGGTGAATGTCGAGAAAGAGGTCGACAAAGTTGTCAACAAATTCAATGAATTGCGTAAACACAATGAGAATTCACTCGAAGAGCTGATCCAACAGATCCAGAGCTATCAAAGAGATCTTATGCTTCTCAGCTGTAAGTATGGCTACAATTAGCTCTTATTTAGTGATTGCCAGTCATTCTGGCCATTGATTTGTGATTTATTAACCAAATCGTTGGTTAATCCAATTCTTTGGTTTAATTTATGCCAAATCTTATGTCAAATATTCCTCTTAAGCGCCAAACAATGAATTGACTGAAATTCAATGCGATTTACTGTACGATAATGTAATAAAGAAGACCCGAAACACAATCAGTCAGTTCTCATCAGAACACAGGGATATCCACTCCTCGGTGTCCCGAATCGGTAAAGCCATAGACAAGAACTTCATCTCTGATTACGCGTCGGTTAACAACGAGTCGCTGTTTGAGAGCCAAACGAATAATAATCTCTTAAATCAAGTAATTGTCGAACACTTCTTACGTCAGGGAATGTTAGACATCGCCGAACAGCTGACCAAAGAGGCAAAACTCGATATTCCCGACGAGAAGAAGAGGCCGTTCACCGAATTGAACACAATCCTCGACTCTTTGAAGGCATATAACTTGGCGCCGGCCCTCCAGTGGGCCATCACTAATAGAGAACGTCTTCGACAACAGAACAGTAACTCTAATCTTGAGTTCAAACTCCACAGACTTCAGTTCATTGAACTTCTGAAGGGAGGGGTTGACAATCAGATGAAACTCATATCATATGCGCGACAATACTTCCAACCTCTGGCCGCAAAGCACGAGCGGGAGATCCAGGCATTGATGGGAAGCCTTCTCTATCTTAAGGTTGGTTTACAAAACTCGCCCTACAATTATCTATTGGACAGCCTATCGTGGAGTGAAATTTGTGATATCTTCACGCGGGACGCCTGCGCTCTATTGGGGCTGAGTGTGGAAAGTCCGCTTTCTGTCACTATAAACGCTGGTTGTGTAGCCCTCCCCGCCCTCCTCAACATAAAGCAAGTGATGCAACAGAGACAGGTCACTAATGTCTGGAATACAAGGGATGAGTTACCCATTGAGATCGACCTGAGCCGCAAATGTCACTTCCATTCGATCTTCGCCTGTCCTATACTTAGACAACAGTCCTCTGAGAATAACCCTCCCATGCGTTTAGTATGCGGTCACGTAATATCGAGGGACGCCCTCAACAAACTGTCGAATGGGAACAAACTGAAGTGTCCCTACTGTCCCATTGAACAGAACCCGAATGACGCCCGACTTATCCATTTCTGAGCACTATTTGTATCATTGCTTTGAATGTCTTTACGAATGAATAGACGATTTCTTTCATTACTTCCAAATTATGTATAGATTTCCTCGAATTGGACTATATTTGTAATAAATGTCTTTTAAATCAATTATATTTCGATGTAAACGAAATTCGAGTTTTCAATCAATGGTCAGAATTGAGGCCTCATTTGATTGAATTTTTCTCAATTTTTGACAAATTTTTCTAATAATTTACTGAAACATAATATAAATTTGTGTTTGAATTCTAATAAATTTTAATTATATTTCGTGTTTATTGAGAAGTCTTTTCATTTAATTCGTGTTTTATTCAGGTTTTCAATCGGATATCGAGTTTCATATTTTCTATAAAAATAGGATTCAATGAAAACAAAATGTTTAGAAAGACTTTGGATTCATATTTTGAAGAATTACTGCAAACAAAATGGTTTTCTTCAGCTCTTCATTCATATTAGTCTTCGTTTCCGTACATCTAATTGATTGTCAATTAAATCAACAACTATTTGATGGGAGAAAGGAGTCGAGAGATAACCATAAGCTTACAAATAACGGACTGACGGCTATCAGTCCTGGAAAACATAGCTATGGCCGTAGTTATGCTCTGCTGCCGATTACCACTACCCAATCATCTCTTATCAATCAAGTTTTTGCTGGTATACACATAATTATTTTATTATAAACTCTTTGTAAATCGATGAACATTTCAGAACATTTGGGACACAACCATCGGGTCCTAAAATCGTGTGATTCACTTCATACCATCCATTCGACAGTTCTTTTCTTCTCATTAATTAAAATTGTCGTCAATTTATGAAATGAAAGCCATTATTCTATTCCAAAGTTATTTGAGTGATAGTTATTGCCGTCATATTAAAGAGGACTCACTCAGTGAGTGACACTCACAGCTGAGATATCTGTCGGACTATAAGTTATTTTATTTAAATTATCAATATTTGTGTCCCTTTCGATCCATTTTATTAGAGATTAGAATTGAGCACAAATGAAACTTGGTGAAATTGCACCAATTTGTTAGACATTAATTTTATCTCCACACAGTTGAGTTTGGACTTACCCTGCCATCAATCATTGGGCAACACTAACTAAAAGGCAATATTAAGACATATGTTTTTTTAAATAAATTGGAATTCAATTAATAACAAATTGAATATTTTCTTAAAATGTTGTTTTATTGAAACAAATAAGTGTTTAAATGATGTTTAAACCAATAGTTATCTCTCTATTAGTATTTATGGGACAATCCTATGGGAGAAAAGTTATATCGACTCAGTTATCAAAAGCCAATAATAATTTTAATTTAAAACTTCTTCAGCATCTCTACGATGACAAGAAAAATGTATTTTTCTCTCCATTCAGTATTTCTACTGCTTTTGGCATTTTATACCCTGGAACTAAAGGAAAAACAAGAAATGAGATGAAGGAAAGCCTTGGATATAATTCAGCAAAACTTAATGATAAAGAGATCAGTGAAATGTTTTCTGAAGTTCACAATGAATTGATTGAAAATAAGCAAGATAGTTATGATTTGATTCTTGCAAACAGAGTAATTGCTCAAAAAGACTCGCAAATTGTGGATTCTTTTCAAGAAAATACTAAAAAGTATTTTAAATCAGACATAGAGTTAATGGATTTCAGTGACGACCCCTTAGCCATAATGAAGGACATCAACGAATGGGTGGCCAAACAAACTAAGGACAAAATTAAAGACATTCTAATCAAACCATTGGATTCAATGACTCGAATGGTTATATTGAATGCCATTTATTTTAAAGGGATTTTTCAAACAAAGTTCGATATAAACATGACTCGTGAAGAAGTCTTCTTCAATGGAGGAAATGTTAAAAAACATACAAAAATGATGAGAAGAAACGGAAAATTCAATTATACAGAAGTAGAGGAAATCGATAGTCAACTCCTGGAGATTCCATACACTGGGGATGACATCAGTCTATACATTGTTTTGCCCAAACAAAGGGATGGATTCAAAGACTTGAAAGACAATTTGGAAGACTTTTCAATCATAGAGGAGAGTATCGGCAAACTTCGTGAAAAGGATGTCAATGTAATGCTTCCCAAATTCAAAGTTAAAACCACTTATGAACTCAACAAAAAGTTATCTGAATTGGGAATGAAAAGCCTTTTCACAAAAGCCGCTGATTTGTCGGGAATTAATGGACAAAAGAATTTGTACGTCTCTGAGGTCATACATAAAGCTTATGTTGAGGTCAACGAAGAGGGCACAGAAGCAGCCGCCGCCACAGCCCTCAAAATTAAGACCAAAAGTATGCCAAATCCGTCGATGAAAAAGCCTTACTTCAGGGCTGACCACCCATTCCTGTTCTTTATCCGAGACAATAGGAATGGCATAATATTATTTTGTGGTCATATCAATAGACTTTGATTTTACCCTTTGTGTCAAAAACATGGAAATAAAAAGTGAGGAAAAGGCAAACAAATGAATAGTTTTTCTCTTTTTATTTCAAATTTCGATTTAAAACCACAAAAATTCAAATACGAATCGATTGGAAGTCTATTCGAAATACAATTAGTGGTAAGTCTTTACATATTATTTCGATTTAAATAGAATTCGATTTAAGAGGCCTTAGAGCTCGTGGGGACGACCTGCCAAACACGGATCAAGTTGTCGGTATAGCCAGCGAAGAGTGTCGCTCCGTCTGCACTCCAGGCAAGGGATATACACTGCGGGGCTTTGCTCTTAGATGTGGTCGAAATCACTTCAGGCTTGAGCTCATCCACCAAATTCTTGCCCTCGAGATCCCAGATCTTGATGGCGGGTCCGGTGGCCACACAAAGCCAGTAGCGATTGGGAGAGAAGCACAGGGCGTTAATTATGTCGTTGTGGTCTAAAGTGTAGAGATGTTTGCCTTCATTCAAATCCCAGAGCATTGCTTTGAAGTCTTTGCCGCCCGAAGCGCACAGAGACCCGTCCGGAGAGACGGTTACGGTATTGAGATAACCGCTGTGTCCGATATGGTTAGTCTTTAGACGACAATTAGTCAAATTCCAGACCTGTTTTGATAATACAATTAATTGAATTCACTTTTGAGGAAAGGGTTTATATCTATAGAAAGCGTGTTATCATAAATGCAGGACAACTCGTCCTCATAAGAGGTCAGATATCGGTGTCTTAAGTCTAATCATTTGTAATAAAAACAACGTTTAACTGAGAAGTGGTCATACCTTGACGTGTCGATCCCATCCGGCGCTCACTATAATCGGGTTTGAGTTGGAGGGCGAGAATCGCACACAACTGACCCAATCGGTGTGTCCTTCCTCTTGGATGGTGTACTTGCATTGCGCTAAAGTGTTCCACAATTTGATAGTTCGGTCGCGACTTCCGGACACAATCTGTCGGTTGTCAGCACTAAACGCCACCGAAAGCACATCTTTGGTGTGGTCTTCGAAACGACGGGTCGTTTTGCCGACAGATAAGTCCCAGAGTCGAAGTGTCTTATCCCAGGACCCGCTAAGCGCGTACTGACCATCCATTGACAGAACAACATCGGTGATGAAGTGGCCGTGTCCTCGAAGACGCTTTTGAGGAATACCATAATTGGACTCTTCACGCAATAACTTCCAGACAATCAGAGTCTTATCCCTCGAGGAGGAGAGGATGGTATCCGGAAAGCGGTTATTTGTGGCGATCTGTGTCACCCATGAGTTGTGTCCGATCAGAGTTCCCTTCAGAAGAAGTTCCTCATTGGACGAACTGGGAAGTGCTGACGTCATTACTCTTCTCTATGAACTACTTGTGAGGACTACTGATGTTTGAACAGTAGTTTCGGTGATAATCAAGTGTTTAGAGACACGTTTGGGTTATATTGGATTAATGGCCAAAACGGAAAAGGATTTTGAAACACACTCTCAAACACGTGATTCACTCTTCACTCCACAGATATGACGTCTACTTTGTGTTGACATCAATGTCTTCAAAATTAAATTGATTCACACAAAGAAATGAGAAACTTTAAGTTTACTCATTTATGTGATTAACCATGGATTAATTGTTATTAACCATGTTTAATTAAAATGTTGTTTAAATTGAGGTAAAAGTGATTATTTATATGAAAACGTCTTTATTGAATGACCCAATCGTTTGAAGACCGCATTCATTGAGTGTTTGTTTGAATGAAAACAAACCATTGATTTATTGATTTGATTGAAGACTTTTACTTTGGATTCAATTATCTTTGAGTATCTTTTGGTGAAAAATGCGTTCGTCTCGCGATAGCAATGATTTCCGCGATAGTCGTCACCGAGACTTCCGAAGAGACGATCGCGACCGCAGACAATCTTCGGTCTCTTCGTTGTCCTCCTCCTCGCCATCACTCAAAAGAATGAAGACATCAAACTCGAAGGAATCACCAATCAGTTCCTCTTCTAATTCATCAAAGAGTAGTCAATCAAAGTCTCAGACAACAGATCCGAAGTTTGATTGCTTGAAGATATCAATGGAAGCCATGAAAGCCGAAGAGGAAGAGGCAATCAATAAGACAACAGCAGAGACAGATCTCAAGGAATTTCGTCTGAAATGCAATTCTATTCGAGACATTTGTCATCAGGTCCTCGAAGCCAAAAACAATAACGACAACGATTTAATCGATTCACTTCGTGTGAAGGGATCTCTTCTTTACTTATCGCTGAAGACATTGAATCGATTCGATAAATATCGATGTCGTGAAGCGAAGGAAAGGCTACAAACGGCTAAACAGAAAGTGGATTGTTTTCACTTACAGCTGCAGAACATGTTATACGAAGTAATGCATTTGCAGAAGGAGTCCAAAACATGTCTTTCCTTCAAATCCAAAGATGAAAGCATCGATTTGGTCCCTTTGGAACAGTTCGAGACAGAAGCTGATGAAGACCTCAAAGAGAAGATTGTGGACAACCATACAACTCATTTGGCACGACTTGAGTGGGAATTAAGACAAAGACAACAATTGGAAGAGAAGCTAAAGAGTGCCGAAGAAGTGAAGAAGTCCTGCGAAGAAGAAATCGTTACAAAACGAGAAACTTTGGAAAAACTGCAGCCAATGTTGAAGTCAATAGTCGATGCGACTCAACCTCTTTATTCTGAGCTCAATCTTAACCTTCAGGCCAACGACGCGACACATTCTATGGCACAATACCTGTCGCGACCTCTTTATGTCCTTTACGTCCAATTGATATCTTACAGACACGCGACTAAATCCAACTTCTCTGTCAAAATCAATGGTACTGTCGATGACGTGAAGACATTTGAATTGAACTCTAAAGGAGAAGAAGAGGAGGAAGAAAATGAAGAACAGGACGACGAAGAGGTGCGCAGTTCTAAGAAGAAGAAGTCACGCCATCGAAAGTCAGTCTCGCACTCGAATAAGACGTCGTTTACAAACAAACTGATTGTTTGCCATCCATTGACTGTCGAAATCAATTTCACTTCAAATGATTCGACACTGAAATGTGTTTTCAGTTATTTATTACGTCTGGAAATCATATCCATTAAAGTGAGTGTCGAACAGAACTCGACTCTCAGTCACTACGAAGTCCTCAATGAATCGGTTTTGACTCATCTCTTGTCAAATGACGACGACGGCCGCCGATCACCGAATCCGGCCAATGATCACACTCTTAAAGCCTATGGCATTCATGAGTTCAGTTCTTTAACGTCTCAGATCGGGTTCGCATATGATTGGTGTCAACGCCTTTCTGGCCTCGACTTTATCACCAATTTTGCTAAAAACACTTCCAATTCTCTGTCAATCAATTCTATGGATGAGACCATTAAAGCTATTGTCGAAAGATTTGAATCAAGACTTGCACTTCAGAAACAACTCTCTAATTTGGATGAGAACTCCATTGATTTGCCGCCAGGACTCACAACTCAGACCTGTCCTCAAATTTTGTGTCAAATCAAAGGGTTTAAAGAACTGCATACCGAAGACTTCCTGTCTATCAGTCGATTAAACGAAGAAATTCTTTTGGAAACTTTGGACGTCGACAACAGTTTCATATATAGAGCACATCTCGAAAGAGGATCGGCTTCTCTGTCGGCCTTAATGATGATTCCATTTGATTACCCGAAGAACCCGCCATTCTTTCACTTATCGATCGGCAGTCAAACTGAACGTAAAACTCAGGGCTGCGACTCATCTCTACGCGAATTGGAACAACTGTTAAACTGTTGGTGTCCGCAGAACTGTTCTCCTTCTTCGATGTCCTCACTATTGACGTTCCAGATATATAGAATGCAATTAGGATTCGATGTATATCTTGAGGCCAATCAGTTAACAATCGGTGGCGCCGAAGGACCAAAAGAATTCGCACAAAAGAAGTTGATGTCCCGCGCGGTTACTGGTCGTGACCACTGCATACCCTATCACTACGACTCCAAACACAATATATTTACCGCTTAATTGAATACCAATTCAACTGATTTTTGTTTTGATTTCATTTTGAAAATACGATTCATTAAAATATATATAATATTAAAAGTAATGAATTAAAATACTTTTTATTAAATGAAAACAATATTGCAATGAAAGGAAAGCATTAAACTCTTCC
>JAQIWF010000393.1:0-19562 GCA_034694965.1 Ceratozetes gracilis
TATTGAATAGTTTCTCATTTATTATATACCATAAGAACTAAAATCGAAAGTTGTTTTTCACTCTTTTTTGTTTCAAATATTTTCTCCTTTTTATAAATTTCAATAAATAAAACAAAATATAAGTTATTATATAATAAAAGTGATTAAATTTAGTCACAATTTCATTCATTTTCCATTTCATCCAATTATTTATGTTTTCAAAACAAATAAATGACCAAAACATCAAAATCAATTAAATTCATATGACTTATTAATTAAACTAGCTTAAACTAGAAATATATTGTTCACAATTTATCAAGGCATTTTTCAAACTCCTTCGACTCTTGGAGAAGGATCAAGGGAAAGTACACAAACACTCAAAGGGTTTACATGACAATTTTTCGGTCTTGAACATTCATCAATTAGGTGCAAAAATTATCATATTAATTTTACTAATTTATTGAGATAGAGAAGGACAACAAAATATGCACCAAAGTTTTGTCAAATATGGAACACCATAGGGACAACTTTCCTACAGTTATAACTTATAAATGAAAATTTACATCTAAAAAATGTTATATCAAAAGTAAACTGTGTCGGGTTTTTCAACCCTTCTAAGAAATTAAAATTTAATTTCAATTGATCTTGATTGATTTTTATTATATGCAAGAATGATTCAATTGGAAGTATTTATCAAATTATCGAAATCTTGTATTTTCAAACTCGAAAAGAATGATCTATCACAAACTATATTGAATGGTTGTTGGAGGATTGACCATGCCTCTACACATTATGGGGAAGACCAAATATGAGTGGAAAGACAACGAAAATCAGAGGGAGGGGTATAATGGAAGTGCACTAATAGCTAATTAGAGTCGATGTGATTGCTTTCAAATTTATATAAATTCGTGTCAAAACTCTTCCTCAAGTCTGGAGTGAATAAAGAGAAGAGTTCTGTGTTTTTTGCAATTTTGTTGATATTTGTGTTTTAAGAAAGAAATAAAAACCTTATGAATAGAAAAGCGATGCAATCGAGTCATTGAACTCAATAATAAGAAAAGCTTTGGTTTCGTTTGATTTCGTTGAAGCGTTGCTTAGCTTTCAATCGTATGGTTCGGCGATAATAGACTTGAATTAAGTTATGCCGAAAGCTTTGATGTTTTGTGAGCTCCAGTCCTATCCACTGATAGCACTCCAGAGTCACTCATTTGTTCCATTAGACAAAAGATTCACAAATAATCGAAAATCACAAAAAGTTTGAACACATTCTCAACAAAAGTATAAAAAAGAAATAAAAGTAAGACTTTATTGCAATTAAATTATTAGAAATACTTCTGAACAACATTTTGTCTTCACTTCAATCAAACCATTTGAGCGTAAAATCAATTCAAATATCCATAAATTTATAACAAATTTAAATCATTTTCTAATTCAATGGAAATTCATTTATTAGAATTTAAAGGGAAGTTGAATGAAATGCAGAAATAGCCAAGATCACCCTCCTAATATAACCAAGTCTAATGTTCAACTCACTTAAAAATAAAGGGATGCAAATTCTCAAATTACTTATTTGACAGAAGAGCAAAGTTCCCAGCACTAATATTAGTTTAAATGATCAGGATAGTGCCTCGTTTAATTTTATTAACTTATTCGTCTTACAGATATGAATTAACAATGCTTTGAAAGTGTACCCTGAGCTTATGTTCACCACAATCTCGCTATTTAAATTGATATATAAAAATAACTTGACTAGGTGATTTTGCACTTATAATTTGAATAAAAATGAATAAAAAATAGTTAAAATATGGAGTAATAAAGGGTTGGATGTGTTGTGAAGCCATCTGTTTATCAAATTTGTAACGAGTTTTCGGTCAATAAACAAACAAAACAATAGGAATGCAGGAGAAGAAGAACTCTTCTTTTGATATGATAGCAGTTCGTGTCCACCATTGACTCAAAGACAATCAGAATGACCAATAAAGTGAGACCAGTCTTAGGGTTACTTCTGGTCATCGGTCTGTTGTCCAGTAGAGCACCGATTGGTTATTGTGAGACAGAAGAGGATTATCAGAATCACACGGAATGTATTGGTAGGTCCTCTTCACTCATTCATATGACACTTATCTATCATGACATCCATCTATTCCTCAGGTTGTGTGGGTTCTGAGTGTCAGCCCATTGAGTTCCGGTGCAAAAACAAAGGATGTATTCTTCTGGAGTATGTCTGTGACGGTGAAGACGACTGTGGAGACAATAGCGACGAAATGAATTGCCATTCGTTTTGTAACTCTTCCTCTCAATTCAGTTGTGAATCCGGACGCAAGTGTTTGGACACCATTTATAAGTGTAATGGCGTTTGGGATTGTAGTGATGGCACCGACGAAGAGAACTGCTTTCAAAACACTTACAATAAGACCAAAGTGTCTGCCATCGGATGTCATACCAATGAGTTTGTTTGCAAATCTGGTGATTGTCTTCACTTCCACTTTGTTTGCGACGGAAAGAAAGACTGTTTTGATGGAAGCGATGAAAGCGAATGCAATTCAACGGTTAACTGTAAAGCAGATGAGTTCCGGTGCAACACTTCTGGTCATTGTATTCCTCTTCATCGCAAATGTGACTCACATTTCGATTGTGAGGACAATTCAGACGAAAGCGACTGTTGTTTACCGCCAAACAGGAGTTGCCTCTCAGCCAAAGAGAACCGAACCATTTGTCTCAATATTTCCCGATTTTGCGATAATAACATTGACTGCGCGAACGGTACGGATGAGGGCGGCCTCTGTGAGACTGACCATTGCTTTTATAGTCAATGTACCGGTTCCTGTCATAACACACCCGACGGCTATTCTTGCCTTTGTGCTAATGGACTGACTCTATCACAGGACAACCTGACCTGTACTCAACTCATGACTTGTGAGACATGGGGTGCTTGTAGTCAGAGATGTGTCCAAATAAATGAGAGACAACACAAGTGCGAGTGTGAAGTAGGATATCAGCTCCAAAGTGATGACTTCACCTGCAAGAGCACAGATTCGACGACACCTTATGTTATATTTTCTAACAGACATGAGATTCGAAGCGTTGATTTGAAGACAATGTCAGTGAAACCACTTTTGTCTGGTCTTAAGAATACGATTGCACTCGACTTCTATCACTCGAAAAAAGAAAATATGATTTTCTGGACGGATGTTATGGACGACAAGATATACAGAGGATTTCTAATCCACGGCTCCCTCACAAACATTGAAGTGATCGTTCAAATAGGTTTGGCCACCGCTGAGGGACTGGCTGTCGATTGGATCGGACAAAACATTTATTGGGTGGAAAGCAATTTGGATCAGATAGAAGTGGCAAAACTAAACGGCAGTTTCAGACGAACACTCATTGCTGGACAAATGGTAAGCCCTCGAGCTATAGCTCTGGACTGCAGACACGGCATTCTTTTCTGGACTGATTGGGATTCAGAATCGCCGCGCATAGAGTCGGCCTCAATGAGTGGTGAGGATAGACGTGTAGTATATCGGGTAGAGTCAAGTGATGGTGCCTGGCCAAATGGACTTGTCCTCGACTATGTCGCTCACAGAATATACTGGATTGACGCCCGTTCCGACTCAATCAATACAGTCAAATATGATGGTACTGGGTATCATGAAGTGCTGCGCGGACACGAACTACTTACCCATCCCTTTGCTATATCTTTATATGAAAACCACGTCTATTGGACTGATTGGAGAACTAATTCTGTGATTCGCGCCAATAAATGGAACGGAACTGACATCAAAGTAGTTCAGCGGGCGATCACTCAACCCTTCGATATAAAGATATTCCATCCCTCCCGTCAACCATCAGATAACATAACTTCTGAGTGTGCTGTCAATAACGGCCAGTGCTCTCACTTGTGTCTAATCAACAAAAACAATACCTATCGCTGTAAATGTCCTCATATTATGAAACTGAGTTCTGATAACAAGACATGTGTTCCCAATGAAAAGGTTTTGCTTATTTCCAAACCGAATGAGATCCGAGGGGTTGACTTGGATCAGCCCTATTATCATACCATTCCTCCAATAAATTTGCCGAAAGTGATCGCTGCCTCTCAGATTGATTTCGTGGCCAAACAAAAGCAGATCTATTGGGCTGACTCTCAGCTCAATGAAGTTAAGAGGACTCTCCTCACAGGCAGTCCAGTGGAAACGATAATAGACACCGTCATCACAAGTCCTCATGGGTTTGCTATCGACTGGATTGCAAATAACCTTTTCGTTACGTCAATGGATTCAAACAGAGGAAAGATATTTGTCTGTAATCTTAACGGAGAGTTCATCTCTGAAATCATAACCGAAGAACTCTTTAACCCACAATCTCTTGTCGTCCATCCATTGAATGGACTAATCATTTGGTCCGATCACGGATTTGAAGATCTAGAAGACATAAATCAGAATAAAGATCCCGCCATAAAACAAGCGGCAATGGATGGCACTTCAGTTAAGACATTAGTGTCTAAATCTGTTAACAAATATTTGGATCAGCCCTCAAGTCTGGCCTTAGATTTTGAAGCTCTTCCTAACCGTCTGTATTGGGTAAACGTGGGAAGTGCTAGCATTCAATACATTGAATTGGGATCTGAGATGTTATCCCAAAACATCCACACATTATTAGATGCAGGAAAACATACTCAGACACCTCTGGAACCGCTGGCACTTTCCGTTTACCACAATTTTATTCTATTTTCTTCACAAATCGATAACTCTATTCATAAGATTGACAAAACTAATGGTAAGAATCAATCAATTTTTCGCAATCAAACCGAAGACGTCATAACAATCAGAGTGTATGACAGCGCTCTTCAAATGGGCACTAATTTGTGTGCAAATAATGGCAACTGTTCTCACTTGTGTTTAATGGTATCCCCCAACCAAAGGGTCTGCAAGTGTGCCATTGGCTTCAAAGTTGATCCCAACAATCAAACCAATTGTTTGGGGGCCGATGTCTTCCTTATGTATTCTTGGAATTGGGGAATAAAAGCAATAGGTGTCAAACCCAATGACACTTCTGAAGCAATGCTTCCCCCCATCTCTCGAGTTCTAATGGCCTCAACAATTGACTACATTTATGGGGAGGGACTCATCTATTGGGTGGACAGCGATGACGGCTCTATCACTCGTATCAAAAGAGATACAACTAATCATCAGATAATAGTTAATGGAATTGAAAAGATGGAGGGCTTTGCTGTCGATTGGATGGCAGATAACATCTATTGGATTGATCCTGAATTTGATGTCATCGAAGTGTCTCATCTAAATGGCAGCTCTCGTTATGTAATTCTTTCTGGAAATATGGATAAACCAAACGCTATAGCAGTCCATCCATTACAAGGATTTTTATTTTGGAGTGACATTGGAGTGAATCCCAGAATAGAGAGGATTCTTCTCGACGGCAGCCAAAGAATGACAATTTGCAACACTTCCATCCAAACTATCAATGATTTAGCCGTTGATGTTCTCGAAGACAAGATATATTGGTCTGATTCGCACAAAGACACCATTGAAAGGATGAATTTGGACGGAACTGATCGCGAAGTTATTATAAGCGGTTCACATATAATGAGTCCGATTTCCATCACTATATACGAGCACTTCGTTTATTGGGCTGACACTAATCACTTGGGGGGAGCCATACTTAGAGCAGACAAAGACAACGCTAACCTAACAGTCACTCCTATTCAGACTCAAATGGGAGATCATATAAAAGATGTTAAAATATTTCATAAGAGGCCGACCTCTCAAACCAATAAATGTGCGGTGAATAACGGTGACTGTCAAGAGTTGTGCTTATTTAGAGGACCATCTCTGGGACATCGTTGTGCATGTGCTCATGGCAGAATTGGTGCCGACAACAAGACATGCGAACCTTATGAAGCGTTTATCATGTATTCAAAAGTCACAGAAATAGATAGCATTCATGTGAACGACGAGCAGAATCTGAACGCTCCCTATCCGGGAGTCATCAATAAAGAGCATATGAGAAATGTGATCGGACTTACATTTGATTACTCATCTCAACGAGTAATCTATTCAGACATTCAAAGAGGGAGTATTAGCAGCAGTCACTTCAATGGTACCGGACATCAGTTGTTGGTTGAAAAACAGGGTTCAGTTGAGGGCATTGTTTACGACCAGATGTATGGAGAGCTCTATTGGACGAGTAATAGTGACGCTTCCATTTCAAGAATTAATTTGCGAACTCAAGGATCCAAAATTGAGAAAATAATAAAACTGGGCGCAGAGGATAAGCCCCGGGGAATCGCTGTGGACAGCTGTGCCTCACGAGTCTATTGGACAAATTGGAATAACCGGAACCCTAGCATTCAAAGGGCATATCTTAGTGGTTATGATTTACACGCTATTATTACTACAGATATCCGAATGCCGAACGCCATAACAATTGATCACAAGCTCCAGAAGCTGTACTGGTCTGACGCCAGACTCGACAAAATCGAAAAATGCAATTTAGATGGAAGTGAACGCCATTTACTCTTAACTGAAATACCGAAACATCCGTTCGATTTAGCGATTTTAGAGAACTACTTATTTTGGACGGATTGGGTCGAACATGCAGTCCTCAGATGTGACAAATTCACCGGTTCTCAAGTGGTCAAACTTCGTCGAAACATCCCCCGACCAATGGGTATAGTAGCGGTGGCCAACGACACAGAAGACTGTACTCTTAACCCTTGTCTGCCATTGAATGGCGGCTGTGAAGATGTCTGTTCCGTTTCACTCAATGGTTCCATTTTCTGCAATTGTTTTATCGGAAGAGTTCTGTCGGCAAATGGGAAGACATGTGTCATTAAAAACAGCAACTGTTCTGAGGATGAGTACGAGTGCGGAACCGGCGTTTGCATACCTTTTGAATTGACTTGTGATGGAGTGTCTGCCTGTCCCGACGACTCAGATGAAAACCTCAACTATTGTTCCACCAGAAAGTGTCCGAAGGGTTTCTTCCGCTGTTCTAACAATCGATGCATCGCTCAATCAAAACGATGCGACGGACAGATCCACTGCACGGATGGCACCGATGAGAATGACTGCTCGTGTAGTTCCGACAAATTCAAGTGCAAAGACGGTCCCTGTATTGGCGCTCAATTCAGATGTGACTCAGGTATGCATTCATTCAATTATTCATTGGATTGACAATCATTTGTTTAAAGACCCCGACTGTAGTGATGTGTCCGATGAGGTTGGATGTGAACGACCCGACTGCTCGAAACACCCTCTCTTTTGGGATCCGGAGCAAAAGTTTATTAACTGTCCCTCGACTACAGCTTGCATTCATCCGGACTGGATATGTGACGGACAGGTAATCATTGACTGAAATTTGTTTGCTTTTAATCAAAACATTGATTAATAGAACGACTGTTGGGATAACTCTGACGAAGAGAACTGCAAAACCAAATCAATAGAGACTTCTTGTCCTTCAAATTCGTTTAAATGTCTTACAGCGCAATGTATTCCAATGGCATGGGTTTGGTATGTCTTTAGTTATTGTCAATCAATTAGATATTTAATATGCAATCAATTCAGTGATCGGGACAATGATTGTGATGATCGAAACGGAACCGTTAGTTCAGACGAAGAGAATTGCGATTATGGCTGTCAAGCGGATCAGTTTAAATGCAATAACTCTGATTGTATTCCTACTATTTGGAGGTATTTCGCAATTATTTTCATTGATTCTAAAATAATTTAATGCAATTTATATCTTTTCAATCAATAGATGTGATGGACATCAAGACTGTAGTGATGGAAGTGATGAAACTGAAGACTGTAAGACTCGGATCTGTCCTGAAGATTGGTTTCGTTGCAATAATACCGGGCAATGCATTCCTGCCATTTGGATCTGTGATGGTATGCAGTCTTTCAAAACATAAGTCATTTATTGATTTACTATTAAATTTAAGGCGAAAACGATTGCGGCGACACTCAGGCCAGTGATGAACATCCAGAACACGGCTGTAATGCGAGTGTTTGTAAACAAAATGAGTTCCAATGTCTTAACTATCAGTGCATTTTGCAAAGCTTTTATTGTGACGGAGATGACGATTGTGGCGACAAATCTGATGAACCGAATAACTGTGTCTTCACTAAATGCACAACCGATCAGTTCGAGTGTCAAAACAAAAAATGTATTCCAAAGACATGGCTTTGCAATGGTATTAATGATTGTCACGAGGGAGAGGACGAGTCGGATGGTCTGTGTGTCCACAACATGACCACATCTAAGTGTACGGATGGAAGGTTTGAGTGCGAGAATGAAATTTGTATCGAAGCCGACCTCTTATGCAATGGAAATGATGATTGTGGCGACTATTCCGATGAATCCAAGTGTAATGTCAATGAATGCGAGTCTAAGATTCAATGCGCACAGAAGTGTGAGGATATGCCCATTGGCTATAAGTGCAGCTGCTTTGAGGGATTCGAGCCCTTAGACGGCGGACGTATTTGCAAAGATATCGATGAGTGTAAGACTCAGAGGCCATGTAGTCAACACTGCAGAAACACTTATGGCTCTCATGCCTGTGCCTGTGAGAAGGGTTACTATTCCATCGATAATGGGGTCTCCTGTAAAGCCAACAGTAGTATCGCTCCAACTTTGATATTCTCGAATCGTTATTACATCCGTCAGATCTCAATCAAAGGACACGACAATAAACTTGTTGTTCGCAATTTGACAAATGCTGTGGCCTTGGATTTTGACTGGACTAACAAATGTATCTATTGGTCAGATGTGACCGCTTTGGGCAGTTCTATAAAACGCTTTTGTCAAACAAATTTCAATGAGTCCACAACTGAACAAATACTTCATTCGGCAACCGTTCAAAGTCCTGATGGCATTGCTGTCGATTGGGTGGCAAGAAATCTCTACTGGTGTGACAAAGGAAAGGATACAATAGAAGTGTCCACTCTTGACGGTAGATATCGCAAAGTCATCATTAAAGAGGGTCTCGAAGAACCCCGAGCTATAGTCTTAAATCCTTACGAAGGGTTTGTATATACTTTTTATACAATCATTTCATCAAATTTTATCGATACTATAGTTATCTCTATTGGACTGATTGGGGAGAAACCCCTTATATTGGAAGGGCAGGAATGGATGGCTCACAATTCACAATACTTATAAACGAGAGCCTTGGGTGGCCCAATGCCCTCACCATTGACTATATAAATAGAGAGCTATTCTATGCCGACGCACGAGAGGATTACATCGCTGTGACGGACCTCAACGGTCGTAACCGACACGTAATAGTGAGCCGCAAGACATCACATTTGGTTCATCACATCTTTGCGTTGACTGTCTTTGAGAGCACTCTTTATTGGAGTGATTGGGAGACAAAAGGAATCGAATTCTGTCACAAATATCACTGCACTAATGTCTCGACTCTCACTAATACAGCGCACCGTCCTATGGATCTCCACATTTATCACCCATACAGACAATTACCACTTGCGAGTGGAAATCCCTGTGAGAATAAGAATTGCAGCACTTTATGTCTTCTAACCCCTAATGGCGGCAGCGTTTGTGTCTGTCCGGAGAACTTTATCCTTGAGTCGGATGAGAAGACCTGTCACCATAACTGCACCACTTCTCAGTTCGTCTGCAATACTACTTTCAATTGTATACCTTTTTGGTGGAAATGCGGTTAGACTTTGATCTTTGCTTTCAATTATATGTTTTGAAACAATTACTCAAATGAATTCTTAATGCAGACACTCAGGATGATTGTGGCGATGGTTCCGGTCAGTCATACCTTATTAAATGCTATCCATTTTAATAATTGAATGCATTATTAAACAGATGAACCTCCAGAATGTCCAGCTTTCCATTGCAGTCCGGGGCAGTTCCAGTGCGATAACTTCCATTGCATCCCTCCCTCACAGCTGTGCGACGGTATCTCTCAATGTGGAGACAATAGTGATGAACAGAATTGCGGTAAGAATTGGAGTGACCGTTGAATATGACTTCTCATTGTATGACCACTTATTTATAGATAACTACACTTGTCTTCCGAGTCAGTTCAAGTGTTTGGGCAACGAAACAGTATCCTCCCATTGCATTACTGCCACGAGTCGGTGCGATGGACTTGTGGACTGTCCACAAAGAGATGATGAGATGGACTGTCGTAAGTTTTCAGATAAAGATATCGTTTAATTAAATGAATTTACTTTTTATTATTTAATGGATTATTTTATTTAATATTTTAGTTGTTTTTATTCGAATTGTTTGTAAATTAAAATAATTGAATCTCTATTTCCTTTCATTCCTTTAAATATTATCTCCTTTTAGCCGAAAAGACATGTCTTAACAATCAGTTCAAATGTTCGAATAATCGATGTATACCTCAGGTTTGGACGTGTGATGGTATGCCAATTGACCATAACTTCTATTCTTAACGATTAGCTCTTATTTTACATATGTTTTTAGGGGATGACGACTGTGGGGACAACTCGGATGAGCCGAACAACTGTACCTCTAGGACTTGTGCTGCCAATTACTTTAAATGCCAAACCGGGAGATGTATTCCTTTTAGTTGGAAGTGTGACGGAGATTTCGACTGTTTGAGTCAAGAGGACGAACCCGCCTCCTGTAGAGACAAGACTTCCACCTGTAATGACAGTTACTATAAGTGCCAAAACAATAAGTGTATTCCAAGTAAGACATCAATCGTTTAGTAGAACATTTGAAATGACTGTCAATGAACAGGTCGTTGGCACTGCGATTTCGAAGACGATTGTGGCGATGGAAGTGACGAAAAGCACTGCAAACCCAGAGAGTGCTCTGAAGACGAGTTCCGGTGCGCTAACGGCCGATGCATTCGATCGATGTGGAGATGTAATGGAGTTTACAATTGTGAGGACAAAAGCGATGAAAGCAATTGTAACGTCACTTGTAGTCCGAAAGAGTTCCACTGCGAAGACAGCAACTTCTGTATTCTCAATGAGTGGAAATGTGACGGTTTGTGTCTTTTTTATAATATTTCCTCAAAATCGAAGCACTACTTAATTGAGTTAATAAACAAATGATTTATTAAATAGAGCTCAAAATTATCTTTAATTTTCAAAACTCTTGATACTATTTTAGCAATTTGACCCAGTTGCTACCTTTTTATTTCTGAGTTCCCTATATTCAGTCACTTTTTAGAAGTTGTTCTACGACAATTAATTTCAACAAAACTTTTTATGAGAGTTGTAATACCCCGAAGCAGTTCATTCAAGACACCCCTATATAACACACAATTCTTGCTAACTTCTTGTAACCCTTTTAACCGAATGATTTGAAAGAACATCTTTTAATGATTATATTTTACGATATAATAAGTTTATTGACTATAAGTGACTTTAATATTAGTCACATTTAGACTCAGATCACTTCGTTATCCGTAACTTTATTATAGAATTAAATTGGAAATACATTTGAAATATGTTATTATAATTGAAAGGTGATGCTGACTGTCCTGATAGTTCAGATGAGAAGAACTGTGGCCACACATGTATGTCATCAGAATTCCTATGCGATAACCAGCAATGCATTAGTGCTCTCTGGCGTTGTGATGGTTTGTCTCACTTCTACTTCATATCAATCATATTATAAGCGTTTAATTTCAGGTGAAGATGACTGCGGGGATAATAGTGACGAAGAACTTCGGCGATGCTCAACGATGGCCTGTCCTCCAGGAAGGTTCAGATGTAAAAACAATATTTGCATTTCAAACGAAAAGGTAAGTAATCTTCTGAAGCACTTTATTCGACAATATTTAGATTAAACTCAATTGACATTAGGTTTGCGACGGAAAGAACTCCTGCGGCGATAATAGTGATGAAGACTCAGTCTTCTGTTCACACCATAAGCACTGTTCCCCCAAACAGTTTCAATGTTCTAACAATATGTGTATTGATTCCCAATATGTGTGTAACGGAAATGACGACTGTTCTGACAATTCAGATGAAGATAACTGTGATCTATCGGTTTG
Organism: Ceratozetes gracilis; assembly: GCA_034694965.1. Classification (NCBI taxonomy): domain Eukaryota; kingdom Metazoa; phylum Arthropoda; class Arachnida; order Sarcoptiformes; family Ceratozetidae; genus Ceratozetes; species Ceratozetes gracilis. The sequence continues at coordinate 12,011 of JAQIWF010000393.1, forward strand.
CCATTTTGGTACCTGTTCTCAGTTATGTCATATTAAGAAGGGAACCAACCATTCTTGTACCTGTGCTTATGGATATACCAAAGGGTTTAATGATAATACTTCGTGTGTTGCTATCGGAGAACCGGCAGTTCTTTTGGTTGCGAGTGAGAACGGTCTCAGAAAAGTGAATCCTTACAAGCATTCGGTACAGGCATTGATAGATATCCTGTCCAATGTATCGAAGGCCAGTCGAATCGATTCTTTTGATGTGATGTATGAATCAGATAAAGTGACGCTCTTCTGGACCTCATTTCATACCAGAAGTGTTTATCGATTTGATGCGCCAATGATTGACGACACGAACGACAACTTAAGGATTAAGAGAGAGATTTCGAAGACTTCTTCGCAACCGATCACAATAGCTTCGGGTCTGATCGCATCGCGTGGTATAGCTGTGGACTGGATTGCAAAGAATATTTATTGGATCGATGCCGGCGCCGCCACTATTACGGTCTCAACTATTGATGGATCAGTTCAGCGCACTTTAGTTAGCAATGACTTGGATCAGCCCCACGATATTATTGTCGATCCTAAGAATGGCTTTATATTCTGGACTGATTGGGGCCGTAAAGCAAAGATTGAAAGGTTTTGGCATTTTCTCAATCAATTGTTTAATACTTCAAATATTTTGTTTAGGGCTCGACTGGACGGAACAATGAGGAAAATTGTTGTCGAAAGAAGTCTGGTTTGGCCCACAGGGCTGGCCATTGACTACGCCTCAGATCGAATTTATTGGACTGACCCCAAAGCGGCCACAATTGAGACAATAGACATAAATGGAAAGAATAGACATATAGTGAAAACTTTTAATTCGTCTGAAGACAAACCCTATAAAATAGAAGTATTTGAGGACAACCTGTTTGTCAGTACTTTCCATAATAACGCCATTTTCCGAATTAATAAATTCGGTGTCGGAAACATCACTTACTTAGTCCGGGGTCTCAACAAAGCCAGTGATGTGGTCATAGTTCAGGAGAACAAACAAAACCATTTGATAGACAATCCCTGCGCTCATAAACATTGTGGCGAAGGAGCTCTATGTGTACCGCAAACCCCTTCCAAAGCTGTCTGTCTTTGCAGTAACGAAATGAGTGAAACGCCTGTTGGAGATGACGGCGCTTCTGTGGTCTGCGCTCCGACTAATAGTCCGGTTATAAGTAAGTGTTTAAATGGTTTTACTTAATAACACTTTAATTATTATTAATTGAATTAAAGCTACCCTTCCGTGTGATTTGGAGTGTCTGAATGGCGGTACTTGTTATCATGATAACGATGACACTCCCAAATGTCAGTGTCCCCCAGGCTTTGATGGACTTCTATGTGATCGCTACAGATGTTCCGGATATTGTAAAAACAAAGGTCATTGTTATCCCGATCTGTTATCGCACAGCAATAATCCAAATCAACCGCCTTTGAGATGTGAGTGCTCTCCAGAATGGACTGGAGATCGCTGTGAGATTCGATCCAATATTTGCGACAACTATTGTCTTAATGGCGGTAAATGTCATATTCAGGATGGGGTTCCCGTTTGCAGTTGTCTTTCAGAGTTTTTCGGTCACAAGTGTCAGAACTGCCATTCTTTGAAATGTGAGAATTCTGGTCACTGTTCTAAGAGTGAAGAGCAAACCTATTTATGTCACTGCCCTCCAGGTCTGCATTCAAATACATATATTTGTTTCTAAATGTTTTGTTTTAGGCTTTTCCGGTGATAGATGTCAAGAGTCATTGTGTGACAATTATTGTGAACGAGGCAATTGCACAGTCATTGGAGGACTGCCTCAATGCACATGTTTTAGCGGCTTTAGTGGTAAGCGCTGCGATCAGGACAGCTGTAAAGACGGCACATGTCTTAATGGCGGCAGTTGTCAAAGGAATTCGAAGAAATCCGTCTGTGTATGTCTTGAAGGTTATCAGGGAAAACGTTGTGAACAAGACCTGTGCGGCTGTAGGAATGGAGGCAGATGTGTTCCAACCAAATCAGAGTATGGGCACAACACCTGCTTATGTCGGCCTCACTTTATGGGCGCTTTTTGTGAAATTTTTATCGCAAAATCTTGTGATGAAATCATTTGTCATAACGGAGGTGAGTGTCGACTCACTAAAGACAATGAGGCCTACTGTCAGTGTGCAATGGGCTGGTCAGGTCCACTCTGCGAGATAGAGGCCAATCCCATTTGCAACTCTTTCTGTCTACACGGCGGTACTTGTATTGCCCCCGAAGGACGAGAACTGAGTCCAAAGTGCGAGTAAGTGGTGTTTTCAATGATTAGTTTTGATTTAATTTTGTCGTTACTTATAATTTATAATTTTAAACGTTTCAGTTGTATGAAGGGTTGGGTGGGACCCAGGTGTCAATTTAGCACTGATTGCAAAGCTTATTGCCTTAATGGTGGCACTTGTGTGCCTTCCGATGATTTCAAGCGATTGCCCGCCTGTTTGTTAGTTCCCATATTTGACATCATATTAATCGATATTAAAAGGCATTTAATTTGTCTTAAGGTGTGGTTCGGGTTATGCCGGTCTTCGCTGTGAAAATCTTATTCTAAGAGCTTCTGAGTTTGAAAGCGATTCTTACTCTTTGGACAAAACAACAAAATGGATATTAGTAGCTGTGATACCCTTAGCCATAATTCTAATCATATGTTTGGCCCTTTTCATCGGTGTCTTCACATTGAGAATTAGAAAAAGGTATGAAATGATTGCAATTAAAGGATCTGTCATTTGATTATTAAACTCTTGTATAGTAATCGGGCGTTCCTTCACCGAAGAATGCAGGAAACGTCAGCCAATGTAGAGATTAGTAATCCTATGTATGGCAGCGACGACTTCGACGAAGATATCAGTCCCAGTCATGCGTTGAGTCGTTCCTTCACTCTTGAAGTTAACGAAAAAGTATGAAAAGATTTGTTTATTGGACTCTAATTAATGAATGTTTTTATTTCTTCAAAAAGAGTACAAATTTTTCGAATCCTATGTATGAATACCAACAAAATACTGACGAAGAGAAGCGAAATCTTCTCATTTCTGACAATGAAGTCAACAGTAATGACGAGTCAAAGACACCTCTTTATGATAGCGAACATCCTTTGGCGTAGAATCAAATCAATTGATCCGATGTTTACCGCAAACTCTGAAATTATTTTCTGGTCTCCATTTAAGAGTTAAGTCTTGAGTTGTCTTCTAATATAAGTTTTAGCAATAATTTTGTGACAAATTTATTGAATTAATTTAATTACCGGTTGTTTTAATTTAATAGAAATATATTCTATTGAAATACAGTATTCGTCCGTAAATTGTGTTCAATAATTAGTTGGCTTTTAATCGCTAATAGAGTCTCACATTTGAATCCATTCATAACTCGATATTTGCGGACAAATACTGTTTAAGTGATAGTCAACAGAATTCTGACGAATAATAGTGTGGAAAGGGGGTAATCGCCCCCATCTCCTTGGCTTCAAAACTGAACCTGTTTAATTTACGAAACTATTCCACACTCTTTAATTAGTTGCTATACTCTTATATTTCTATTGAATGCCAATACTCTGAAAATATGTAAAAATAATTAGTGTATCAATAATTTGATGATTACTTATATTTTAACCAAATTGAGCCAAATTTACATTTCTGGTTATGCTCTCCATTTGTCAGAATCTCATTTACCAGAATCCATGTCAACTAAATGATATAATATAATATAATCTAGATTATTTAAATACTAATTATACCTAATCTAAATGTGAGTGGAATTCGGTTTTTGAGATTCTGAAAAATGGGATACCTGTGCCAATACCTCTTCCTGTGCTTCTTTTAATAGGTTGAGCACTAATTTTCGACGGCAGAGCATTTAGGATTGAAATACTTGTTATAACACTTCGATAATCATGAGATCGAAGCCAATAACCAAATATTTGACAAATTTTTGCTACAATTTTATCATTTCTTTCGGCAACTATTTTGTGCTAAACTTTTGAACAAATTTTTATTTAGATTTTAAATTGTGTTTTAATGAAGTGTTTTGACAATCTTTTTACTCAAATTTCATTGTAATAAACCCGTTAACTATCGCTTCCGTTATATTTCCAATTAATGTCATTATTTTGTATCGAATTGCTGTAAAATGTGCCAAAAATATGATTTATTTGTAAAATATTTATTTTTAGTCAAAATATTAATCATTAGTTTATATAATAAATGATTAAAATATTTATTGAATTTGAATATCGATTTTCGTGTAAATATAGGATAAAAAACTTTTTATCACTAGAGATAAGATCCACTCAAAACATAGCTATCTTTTAATGAGCTAAAAGGACTATGCTCACTTTACCAAGTTGAAGAATCTAAAACTAATTAATTGGAGCAAGGACTTTCAAAAAACTGTTCATATTCAATTGCATAAAGACAGAATGCTTATTTAGACTACCAAGTTACTTACGTGAAACCTATTGCCTGGTTTCGAATAATTATTATCTTGGTTAGTAATAAATGAATCAAGTTAATTTCAAATAATAAATAAAATGAAGCTCTAATTAGTTGACATGAGTTGTGCTATAATTCATCTTTTCTTTGATTTAACGAAAAACTTAACAAAATATCAATTTTTGTTTTAATTTCATTTCTCTTAATTTGAGTCAATTTATTGCTGAGAAGCGAATTAAGTCTTTGTGTTTCACTTTCGATGAATTGATTGCCTCTTTTCATCACTTTATCCATAATATTGATGTAAATGTTGGCCAAAGTCTTGTGTTCTTCAGTTTCCAAACCATTTAGCCTTTGTTTAGCGTCTGTAATGATACCATTCCTCTTGTCTTCAGTGGTATTATCAACAAAACTTTGAGCCAAATCATCGAACTCTTGTAAACCGATATTCGGATTAATTTTGATACCGGAATGTCTTCGAATGAATCTAATTATGGAATCGGCGGTAAACTCCTTATCAAAGTGGAGGGGAGTATTGAGGTGACCATCGATGAAGAGTTTACAAATTGGGAAGTCATCAGTAGTTATGTCATATTTTTGTATTAAATCCATATTTTGTTTGTCCCCCAAGTGTTGAACTCCGACTTCGGCCAAAAGTATGTCATTATTGGTGAGACTTTTGGCCACTTTTTCAAACTCTTCGTGTTTTTCTCCGTACGGGAACTGAATGTCAAACTTAACCAAAACTGCTCTGAATTTTGTGATAATCTGTTGACAAATAAACCAAATATTCTGTGAATTAAAAACAAATTTCAAAAGTTTTGAAAACCTTATCGAAAGTAATTGAATCCAAAACTACTGATCCGCTCAACGCTTCCAAAAGTGATATTTTGTGTAATAAAATCAAATTCAAAGATAATAAAAGAAATAATAAATTCATAATCTTTTGAATTTGTGTCCAAATGGAGTGAAGACGAGACCTAATGAAGTGTCAAATGAACTCAATTATTGGCAATATTTGGTGATCCGTGAGATGGCATTCATGGCATTAATCACTACTAAAGACTATGAATGGGATATGAATGCCATTCAATGAATGGGAGGTTTCAAAGATGGATGTCTTTATGACAATACATTTCACCGATTTGTGAACTAAACTCAAAATAGATTATTGTCTGACATATTGTCTGACATATTGTCTGACATCCACTCAAAGCTGTGTTCAAAGAAAGAGTTAAACAATTATTGCATTGAAAGTCTTGGAGTATATATCGATATCTATGGAAGCGATAGCCAAACATGACTTCAATGCCACCGCAGACGACGAACTTAGCTTCAGAAGGGGGGAAGTTCTTAAGGTATGTCCACCTCTTCACCCAATCAATGTCTAATGAATGACTTGTGACTCAGGTGTTGAATATGGAAGACGATACTAATTGGTTCAGAGCAGAGTTGGACGGTAGGGAAGGGCTAATACCGAGTAATTACATCGAAATGAAAAAACACGAGTATTTCTCTAATTGTTTGTTTGATGAGTGAAATGACTAACAATTGTCTTACAGTTGGTATTACGGACGCATAACCCGCGCCGACGCGGAAAAGCTATTACTGAACAAACACGAGGGGGCTTTCCTTATCCGTGTGAGTGAGAGCTCTCCCGGAGACTTCTCGTTGTCCGTCAAGTAAGTGATTGCCATCTCTTGTCTCAAATGCTGGTAATATCTCTTCAGATGTGGTGATGGCGTCCAACACTTCAAAGTGCTTCGCGACACAATCGGAAAGTTCTTCTTATGGGTCGTTAAATTCAATTCACTGAACGAATTGGTAGAATACCACAGATCTGCTTCTGTGAGTCGTTCCCAAGACATTAAGCTCAAAGACATGCATCCCGAAGAAGTAAGTGACGGCTAAACCGACTCTCGCTCTCACTTTCTCTGCTTTACTCAAAGGCTTTGAACTAACATCTCATTAAAGATGACTTACTTGGGGGTCAGGGAGGGTACAAATGTCGCCTTTCGGCTCCAAGATATTGCCCTTTTGGCTACACTTTATAAACAGGGCTTTTGGTTATATTCAGTTTAAAATAATTTAAATTGAGTTAACCAGGGTAATTAAAGGGTAATTACCGAAAAGGCGCATTTATAAGTGGGTCTTTTATCTTGGATTTTGCATCATGGCTATTTTGGCAAAATGACGCCATAAGGGGTAGAATATTATAGCCTCTTATGGCGATCAGCGCTAAAATGGATTTGTTTTAAGTTTGAATACTTTATTAACTGTTAATTAATTGTTATTTCATTTGTCTTTCAATAAACACTAACTTCTGTTTTATATTGAAATCAGCGCTCATTTCCTTTCATTAATTGGTTTTTGAATAGTATTTTGTATTTGTATTTGATTTTTGAATAGTTTTTGGTTCAGGCGATGTATGATTTCCAACCTCAAGAATCGGGAGAACTAGAGTTCAGGCGCGGAGACATTATTACAGTAATTGATCGCTCGGACCAGAACTGGTGGGAGGGAGAGATCGGCTCCAGAAGAGGATATTTTCCTGCGACTTATGCTCTGCCATATCACGCATGAAATGGCTTTTATTGATATTTTGTTGATTTGTATAAACATTTCTAATGACTACTAAATCAGTGCAAAAATAGGGATAAAACACTTCATTATTAACGCCTTCGGAGCAAAATATGTGAATTGAACTCAAGTTTAGAGGCTTTTACTTATCAACGAAAATATTACAATTGTTTACTGAACTCCGAGAGCGTCACGTCTTTACCCCTATTTTTGCAGTGCTTTAATCACTACTAAAAAAGTGAAAACAATTGTGTTATTTGTAAATGAGTTTCAACTTTATTTTGGATCTCTTCTGAAGAAGTGCTCAAATCGTTGATAAACCGAAAGTAACGGATCCGATATCAGTCACATATGATAACCACCGGAACTGATGACGCGTTAGTTATTTAGTCAGTTTTGTGGTCATTATTGCCGACCCTCTGCCGGATATTATTCTCTATATTCGCGTTCGCTTTCATAGCCTCTCATTCCGGCGAATCTCTCCAATTGACCGCTTGAATAGTGGCCGGCAGTA
>JAQIWF010000394.1:0-19534 GCA_034694965.1 Ceratozetes gracilis
GCCGGTTTTACACTCGGCTAAAGTATGACAACTCATACCTCATGTTCTTATTGTTATTATGAGCCAAAGTAGGCCTGAATCAAGTGCTCAGCGAATTTCAAAACAATGGTCTCTAAATTAAATCTTTAGAGAAATGGCTAATAATCTGTATAACCATTTGCTTACAAATCAAGTTTGGGCTAAACATCAAACACTGAGCACTTTTCCCATTCCTATAGAATGCCGGATATTTGTCCTCGATTTTAATTATTTTCCATTTTTCAATACAATCCCAAAAATTTACAGTAATATTAAAGTCAAAACATGTTTAGATATCTCGTAATTTCATTTTAAGTGAAACAAATGTGTTTTACACCCAAACTATTTCAATGATTTCATACACGAAAAGTTAAACTCAAAAATATTTCTTTAGATTCTTAAGAAAGTAATTCATTTTATGGATTAAATATAACTCCAAACGCCTTCCATTATCTGCAGAAATTAAATTAATTTACTTCAGATTCAGAACATATTTTCGTTTTATTTTTTTTTACTCAAATTATTTTAACTTTTGTTAACTCAAGCGTAAAGTGAATCGCAAATTATGAGAATATCATTGATTTATACCAAGATTGTTGTCCTCTCGTGTGAACCAATTGAGAATCTGATTATTTTTTCGACTCATTGACTAATCGATACTCTATTGAGACGTTGAATATAATAATAATTTGAATATTGGGGACAAATATTTATTTATTTATTGCCATAAATAAACAAAATCTATAAATACTTTATTTGTTCGCAATTTATTTGTGCGGCAGTTGTGAGTAAATTAAACTCTTGTAATAATTTGAATGCACTCCAACTCCACCCAAAAGAAAGTTATGAAACTCAGGAGAAACCTGAATACTAAGTGCGCTGTCATTACAATATAAGAGTCACATAAACCTGAATTCAATGAAATTATACAAAATTACATTTATGTCTTTGTCAACCATTCCTTCAATCATTGAGATAATTGAATTTCAAACCATAAATGAATGAGGAATCGATTGAAGCGATAACTTATGCAAAAACTACTATATTTTGTAAATTAATTTCCAATTTATTGAGATCTGAATATTTCGTGAGATTTGGCTCAACAGACAATCGTAAAATCTATTGGCATGAAAACGACCCCAATATCACCTCAATTTGAAAATCTTGGTCATCTCTCTTTGTTCATAATTGGCCGAATAAAAAGGTCTTCGAGAATAATACGCATTTTAAAAATTATTTCTCCATTCAATTGACTAATTCAGCATTTCACCTGTCTCATTTTACATATTTCTTTAGCACAGTTTCGAGAACCGGTCATTTCTCATCGGTTTTCCTCTTTATATGTTATTCTCATTGAAATATTGAGCGATTGATAGGTATTCCCATTTGATTGAGTTGTCTTTCCACTGATATTTCCCTAAACACCTTATAATCTATGTTTGATGTCTTAAAGAACTTAATTGAAGTATTCACTTATTGCAATAGCAGCTTGGTGAATTATGTTTGCTTTAAACGTGACCAATAAATTGGATTTTGTTAGCAATAAAACACGACTAATAGTTTTGCAGACAACAACTTGTAATGATTTCAATGAATTGATAGTAAAATTAATTCACTTTATTGTTCTATAAAAAGGTCATTGAAATTCAAACAATGATTCCATTGAATGGCTTTCGTGTATTCACTTCAGTCCTGAATCAGTCCTTAATGTCATTAAATTCATTTAACTTACATTTTAAGGACATATGACTTGGAATTTCCAAACGAGGTTTTCAGTTATTTTATTTATTTTCGCTTCACTTTTTGTGCAATAAGTTAATCAATTGATACAAATCTATGTAATATTTTGGTGAATATCATTTGAATTGATATACAATTAATCCAAACTCTGAACGAAATTATCTTTTATTCTTTAATAAATTCTTATTCTTAAAAAAGAAAAATATTTGTCTCGATTTCAACAAATATAAGTCAGTAAAATATTTAATGCTTTATCAAGGTGGACTTTCTTATATCTATATGACGTCTTCAGCTATGATTGATTCTTATTTATTTAATTAATTAATTGCAACTAAAATTCCTCTGATAACTTAAGCAACTCGATGAATGAATTGGTAATGAGTTTACCTTGAAATTGGATGATTTACTGATAATACCATATATTAAACACTTATATTCTTTAATGGAATTTCTTATTCTCTAAATTAAGCGTTTGGTATGAGATTTAATTTTGAGATTTGTTGAATTAGCCAGTAAAAATCATATACAGAAGTATTAAAATGGCGATGGCATTCCTAATTTGTCAAAAGAGAGAAAGAGAATTGAAACTTCAATTATTCAAATTTCCTCGAAGTTTGGAAATTGAGAGATTGATTTGTATTTAATATTCAATTTTGATAACTTGTTTTATTTGGGTTATATCTAATTGGACTAAATTTGAATATATATTTCATCAAATGTTGAAGTGATTGTGTGATGACATTGTTTTCATTTTGCTCTTAAAATTATGAAAGTTTGCGAACATTCCCATGAAATGTATCTAAACTTAATTGTTTTGAAACAAATGAGTAAAATACAAAATACTTGTAAGAAATACAAATCAATTCAATGATTTCATGTGTGAATAGAATTATTATAACGATCCGAAGGGAAGGGTGTAACCAATTATTCAAAAATAATTTGCTTTCGAAGGTTAGCGCAACTCATTTCATACCTTAGAAAATATTTATAAATAAATCAATTATCAGTTCTTTGACTGAATTCTTGATTTATAATTGAGAAAACAATTAAGGAATCGATACCTAACACCAATCAACTGGTTTTTCAGAGGTTTTTTCTTTGTTCTTGTTTATTTTATTCGATCAAAAATAATTGTCAGTCTCTGAAAAAGGTATAAAAGACTAAAATTATCGGACAAATCATTGAAATTCTCAGATAATTAATTAGTTTGTGAAGAAATATTGAACTTTTAATAGTTTGTGATTAAATTAACTGTAATTTAGATTAATTCACAAATATTTATGTCAACAAAAATAAAATCATCCGAAGAAGTATTCCTTATATTCCTGTTTTGTGTCGGTTTTTGCCAAAACTGTGGGCAAAGGTTTAAAAGGAAAAAGTTTATGAATTCAATTCACTTATAGTTATTCTGATCCGTTGAGTCAGTATTTCTTGATTTGAGACATGAATTCTATTGAAATTAAGTAATAACTGAAATAAACTGAAATAAAGTGTTGTAAATGTAGGTCAAGGCGAGTGTTGGCAACCGATCAAATGATCCATAGATTTGTTGCTTTTTCTATCTTAAGAATTTTTGGACCAGTTTTTCATAGCTCTAAGAAACAAGTGTTTCGGCCTTTTCTGTGTCTCATATTTTCATAAATAATATGTAATTGAAGGCCAAATGATTTGGATTTCTAAAAACTGTCCTCTTTTTCCTTCTTCTACTCCTCCTTCCGCTCCATTGAAACTCTAAATTTCAAAATAATTTTCATAAATTTTAACAATTTATACAGAATTAACTCAAATAATAGTTAAGGGGATTTGCTTTTCAGGTAATCGTCTCACAGGCTTAACATTGTTTCGCAAACTATTTAGATTAGACAATAATTAATTAATTAATTCAAATGACTCAGTATCATTTCATTCAAACCAGTTCTATTGACATTCAAATTAGAGATAATAATTTCTTTCCAAATGAGATGAGACTAAAGGAGTTTGATTGGTGTCGACCACAATATACACTGGTTTTAGACAAAAATAATGCTTTGAAGAGCACTGACGGAAACTTCAATGTGAAGGCATTCCTAGTAAACTCTCAGACAATACCTAAAAAAGAGCATAAAAAGGTACCCGAGTAAGTGTATGTGTATGTGGAACATCAATTTGTTTGATGAAATTTAAGAATAGAGTTCATCCGAGCCCTACACGACGTGACCGACTTTCGCACAGTTTATTACATTCTAATTAACTCTGAGACTAATGTTAATAATTTTCATCGATTATGGAAACCATAATTAAGTCGACAATTATTTTCTGAATAATACATTATTTTGTTATCGAAATATTTATTTGATTTATTCAGTTATTGAATATATGATTTGAAAAAATGTTTTGAGAAAACAAATTGAATAATTGTTTATTGTATGACCAGGATGCAATCAATTCCAGTTCGAATGCAAGTCAGACCATACATGCATTTCAATAGACAGAGTACAGGATGGCATTATTGACTGTCCCGATGCTAGTGATGAGAAATGTAGAAGTGACCAGTTCAAATGCCAGTGCGGTTTCCCCAAATGCATAGACCAATCACTGGTCGGCAATCGGGTCTTAGACTGTCGCGATGGCTCAGACGAAGGGCAACAACTGCCCTGTCATCACAAGAAACACCGGAAGAAACCTTCAGGTAATGACCCCTTTTCTTCATTTATTGATTTATCGATAAAAAGAAATGAGAAATAAATGAAAATTTGCTGAAATCCTATCAATAATTTTCAAGTAATCTAACAATCGTTTCAATATTTGCTGCAAACTGTCGTTGCCTTTACTCTCAGTAAATATTAATAAATATTTAACAAACATTTGTTGATATAAGACTGGAAATGACATAATTTGCTTAATAAGACAATTAATGTAAAACTAACCCAAACTAAAAGGTGTCGGTTTTGGTAAAAACTTATGTGTTTTGGCGAATATAACACATTAACACTATTTTGGCTCTAATGGTGACTAAAGTTTGTTGCCTTATATGAAAATATCGCTAATATTCATAACTTGAATGACTTGGATTAGGGGATGGTATGGCAGCAAAGCCTACGAAACTGCAGCTCTTGCATAAAGAGTCAATTAGCACAGTCTCTGCGTCTAAATTAAGTCATACACCTATTAATGGCTCATTGAGTTCAGGCCGAGTCTCACAATCAACGCCTAATACAATACTAGTCTCACAACAAGCAAATAGTGACTCAAACAGTGCGTATCGCGAGTCCGAGCGCTCGAAGCCATCGCTTGAATCGATGCTTTCAGTGCTAGAAATGCCTGCAATGCGATCGATGCCATCATTCGTAGAGCTGACCGCAACCTTTGTACCACTCGAACAGCTCTCAACACTACCAGCCCTTACAGGGCTGGAGGGTGTGTCTGCCATCAATTATTTTGCCAGCGATCCTAAACTCAAAGCACACGACTCTCTGATTGAGATAACGGGAACTTTTGTTCCCCAAACGGAGTCCACATTAATTAACTCAACGCCTAATACCCACAAAATCAATCAAAAGAGCTCTGATACCAACCCATCACATCATATGAATGCAAACAATTCAATAGCCCTCACATCTATTCCTAAGACTTATATAAAAGATGGCTTCACTTTCCGATTGATTACTGGAACTCATGTCACATACAACACAACCTATGTTTATGTACTTGGCAAAAGTCTAACCAATGATAGTATGAGCACTGGGATGAATGCCAGTGACCACAGACAGCACTTGATTTCTATCTCTGAGAGCAGTTCTGAGCAAAACCATTCAGTTGTGGTTGGGTTCGATGGAGGAAAACTGTCTTTGACTGTCCCCAAACATGTCCTCACTTGGGACGAAAAAAATAACTCAACAAATGATAGATTGCTTTACGCAACCACTGAAACGGACGGTCAGGTCATTACAGGAGTTTTGATTGAAGGAATTCCTTATATAAGTGTAACACAAAAACCAATTTTGAAGGGAAGCGAACAAAACGCGACTCTATTTGTAATTTCAGTGAACAAAGAGAAACCGGAAAATATTATTTTGAATCCGAAGTTGAAAGAAACGAAACCAATCGTCAAAACCATAACAAAACCGATAGAATCCAAGTATTTCGAGAAAAACAGTTCATCTATTTATGAAAGAAAAAATATTGACCCGAGGCTATTGTCACAGTCAGTTGTTGGCAGAAAGATAGAGGACGGCCAGCAGTTCATCATAGAGGATAAAACAGACCCTCTAGCAAAAAGTGGTTCAATTAGTCCTGATAAGTTTCTACTCAATATAAAAAGCGCTGAAAGCATTAGCTCTAAAACGACTCCCGTCTTGAATAATGATGTAAGAAAAGCTCCGGTATATACCCACTCAAAACTGGACCAAAACAAGAAAACTCAAGATATTAATGAAGATATCGATAAAGTAAAACACAAAACAACTATATTTGGGTTCATAGACTTCACCACAACTATTAATAACACAGAAGTGGTGTTTATGCCGACCACTAAAGTTCATGGAAATGAAAAATTATATTCCGGCCTCACTTTGAATGCCAAACAAACAATTGATCTTAAATTCAATTTCAAAACTAGAGAACCAATTAATTCATTTTCAATATCCTCTTCAAAAGCATTGGAAAGTTGGAGTCAATCGAATGCCATTCGACCGACAAAAACCCAATTAATGCCTAAATCCGTATTAATTTCAAAAGTTTTCAGAAACAGACATAGAAGCAGAAAAGAGGAAGAATTTGAGACCAATGAGCCCATATTTATTAGCCATCAAAATAATCTTGTAACTATTTCTGGAGATTCAAAACTTGTATCCTCTCGTGTGAGTCAATCATTGAGCTCATCATTTGAGAATCAGGTCATTCCTTCTGTACAGCCATCAATGATTGAGCCTTCCTTAACCTCAACCGAAGCTCTGTTCACTTTTCCCACCGGACTTCTGAGTACAGTAACCGGCACTCATGAGTTGGAGGGCACAGTCACTGAATGGACCACATCAGTGATTGGGACGTATATCAAAGGCACTTACGCTCATATATTGCAGAGCACTTCAAGTATTTATTTGAAGTCTACTTCCGATGACTGGTCTCACACTTTAGAACCAACAAAAACTCAACAAAATGTTGACATAACTGTAAAACAACCAGAAAAAGAAGACAATGAAGAACTTCCCCTAACTATTGACCAGTCATTTGGGTTGGAGTCTGGAATGAATGACTTCTCTAAAATTGACGACAAAACTCAGTCAATACAAACTGAATCAAAAGATTTGTCTGTTTTACCCACGAGAGTGACCATAACAAGTGGTTTTATATTACCCGACCTGCAATCTGTTAAGCCATCTGCAGAGACACCACCCCTTCAAAGTATGGTCACGAGAGACAGAAAAGTTATGAATACATATTATACGACAAATACTTTCTATACGACTATAGTAAAAGACGGACAAACTTTCGTTAACAGTCATATGGAAACCTCTTCTAATGTGGTATTAGAAACCATAGATCATGTGCATGAAGTTCTGCCTACCCGTCCCGTTACTACTTACTACACCACTTATACATATTTTACAACATTCCGTAAGGGAGACACAGAATTTGTGAAAAGTAGAGAAGAAATCGTTACAAATATAATGTCGAACACAAATGAATTAGAGATAAAGGATGTGAATACAGATTCTCTCTCTGATAGTTCAGTAGAGGTTTCAACCTCTCAATTGACCACTTCTTCACTATATTCTCAATCGTCTTTGAGTTCTAATACTAAAGATATTTGGCTGATAAGTGGTGCTAAAATTGAGGACAGCCTTAACCCTACAATGACTGAAGAATTGAAGTCAGATATGACTACATTAACATATTTTACAACATATTTTAAAGAAGGAAAGCCTAGCGTTAAGAGTAGAAAAGTACTTATAAGTAAAACATTAGAAACTAATCAAATTTCTGAAAACCTGAATGAAGTGCCGCTTTTAGAGTCTAGTTATGCCAATAAGGCTTTAGAATCGACGGTCACGACTCCTTGGGATGAATCACTAATTAGTAGTTTGAATATTGAGGACCTGTTATCGGGTTTGGCTGTTCCGATAACACACTACACAACATTCACATATTATACCACATTCTTCAAAGAGGAAACCTCTACT
This sequence comes from Ceratozetes gracilis, assembly GCA_034694965.1. NCBI lineage: Eukaryota > Metazoa > Arthropoda > Arachnida > Sarcoptiformes > Ceratozetidae > Ceratozetes > Ceratozetes gracilis. The sequence goes on from JAQIWF010000394.1 coordinate 7,920, forward strand.
GTAGTATCGCGAACACAAGTCGTATCCAATGTAAAGACCGGAACCATTAATTTGGGTCTCAAATCTCTGATGCCTTCCATCACTAAAACTATGCAAAACTATGACGTTTTCAATACAAATATCAATGATTTTGACTCAACAAAAGTGGATAAAGATTTCGATCAATTGATTGCTGCCGGCGCTGAAAATAGGGCAGTAGTAATTGCACCTGTTACTCGTCTCACTACTACTACTTACTTCACAACTTTGCTAATTCCTGGCCAAGACTCAACTGTTATTTCCAGTACTCAAGTCTTGTCCGATATATTTATTCCTGAAGCGAGTGACGTATTACCTGTTCCAATCCCAGCATATCTCGATTACCGACATATGGATCTAGAACCTTCTATCACTGAAAGACATGAAGGGGTTGTAATTCATTCCACAATTGATGACAGAGTAGCTCCAACTCAAGCCATTGATAATAAGCCGGAAACAGTCTACACTACATTTACTTATATAACCACAAGATTTCCGAACGGCTTTCCTGTCATAGACACCAGTTATGATACTTTTAGTAATATAATCACAAAAACAATAACCGTTCCTCAGTCGGGACCTAACCCTACACTTCGCAATCAAAACTTAGAGGACTTAAACTCCCGAACACTTCGAACGACTTTCACTTTTCTGAACACACGATTCACTGACGGAACGGCTATAGTAGACGAAAGTAAACAAATATTCTCTAACATACCCTCCAACCCAATATTGGAAACTCACCAGTCGTCAGATATCACACCTTCAAGAACCAAGATTGTAGTGACCAGAACTCGGTCATTAGGCAATGGAGGGCCTCCACAAGTAATATCTGGGTCGAGACGTCCAGTTGTAGTGGTTAGGAAACGGCCTGAACCAGAGGCCCGACAAAGAGATTTTGGACACTTTAGAAATGATAACAGAGAACAGAGAGAAGGGATTGAACCACATATACGAATAGTACCACCGGTGGAATCAACCATCGCTCACATACACCACTTCGACCGCTTCGACAACTCAGATGATTCCTTCAGACGCTTTCCAAAAGTGACTCCAACTCCGGTCACATATTACACGACATACACATACTTTACAACTGAATTGTTAGACGGAAAACCTGTTGTTAAAAGTAGGGAACAACTGTTCAGTACAGTAATAACGGGCAAAGTTTTGCCGACGCGTACTCTTCCTGTCGCTTCAGTTCGTCACAAAAGGAGTGCAGTCTATGAACCAAATGAAAGCAAAGATAACATTTCCAGCCATCAAATCGATGACTCAAACACTTATCATTTCGATATCAAAAGTGAAGACATTTTGAATGAATCAACTGATTCTTATAAAAATTATTTGAGCGAAGAACCAAAGATTCAACAAAGTACCAAGGATATCCAAGCAAGTAAAAGCCAAGAAATGGAGGACAATGTAGAATCAGACGACTCTAAGAAAATAGGAATTATTTCAGAAAATACTGAAGTCAAAGGATCCCAAACATTGATTACTGAAATATACGGTACTTTTATTAATAATTTTTACGCACAATTTGCTGTCACCCGGACTATTTTGGACTCAAATCCTAATGAAAATAGTGTTGAAACCACACAAACAGAGCTATCGTCCCATTCATTGAGTAATCAAACGGGTGGTCTAAACTCTACAGAATCTGAGCAAGTAGAACCCACTTATATTTCTCAGCCAACGTCCACTCCATCGTTGAACTGGTTGTCTATCACTGACTTAACTTCAAGCGAAGAAGATATTGAAAATACTATCGTTTCGTCTTCTGAACCAAAATCGGATACATTAGAGTTTGAAAGTATGGCTCAAAATAGTTCTGAACAAAGTTTGAGCACAACTCCAGTCTTGTCGACTCCACTCCAGTCAACAGTTTTATTCCCAACCGGATTATTATCAACAAAAGTGGAGACAACTATCGATCAAAATAAGACAGTTTTGATAACCAGTGAAGTTTATGGTACGTATATTCACGGCATTTACGCCCATTTGGCCAAATCGAGAACTCAGGTTATCTCTAATACTCCAACTTCTCTGAAAACTTCACCCGAAACTGTTAATACTCTGACCCCTACTTCTACTGACACTAACAATATTCTGATGCCATCGGTTGTGGTCTCTTCTAATAACATTGATGTAAACCAAAGCGCTATTCTCTCGCAAACATCATCTTTATTACTGAATGAGAGCACCGTTCAAAAGGACACGTCTTCACAACTCATTAGTCCTACAAATGTTAGGACTTTAACTCAAAACGGAATAACACAGACTTTAAGCACAAACATCAATAATAACACCACAACAATATATACCACCAATATTTTGACCACAAGTATTAACGGACTGTTGGCCCATATCGGTCACGTCAACTCCACTATCATTGAGCCCTGGACTCCACTGTCAGGACTAGCCTTTGCGGTCACATCAACTCAAACTCAAGATAATAGCATAACATTACACACAACAGAGTTCTACACCACAAAAATTAATGGATTTATTGCTCACTACTCTCGAAGTACTTCTAATTTAATGGAATCTCTGACCACAAGTGATGCCAATTCCGAATCAACTCAATCGTCAGCCATTGAACCCTTACTTAATGCCACTTCAGCTGAGAGCGAATCTATAGAAAAAACGAAAACTATCCGACCATTCATTCATTTCCCAACTCCCGTCAGATTTCTTTTTTCTTCAAAAATGGCCTCGACTTCAATGATAACAATCACTTCAACAGTCAATTCAGAATTGAGTTCCACTGAAATCCCTTCGAATAATATTTTGGACCATAAATACGGCTCTGATTATGATAGTTATGAAAATGAATACTATGACGAAACATCTGAAAAAGAAGAGCACACCCCTCGAAGTCGACCCATCAGAGAGAAAGACTCTCAACCAATACTTGAATATGATTACGAAGAAGTAGAGCCTTCAGAGCCAGTGATAGAACCCTCTAAACCGACCGTAAATATTGTACCATATCGAGGGGCTGCCAGACATGAAGGTTCACTACCTTCAAGAAACTCAGGGCGTCAGGCACTTTCCAGACAGGCCAATACTCAGAATGCTCGCAGAGCACAACAAGGATGGGGACAGAGATTAGGAGCCGATTCACCACAAGATTCCAGAAGGGATTATCCAATTGAAGACACTGAACATTTTGAAGAACCTCCAGTGGTAACTCCTCCACCACAGAACAGACAACGACTCAACCCTGGAGTCGTTCGAATGAAACGTCCGTTAAGCAGATCGCAGCAGATCTCAGCCACCCGTCCTCTTAATACTTACGATCAAACGACTCCTGAGTATAAAACTGTTAACAGAGAGAACAGACAACAGGATGAATATCACAGCAGTAGATACGACCAAAACACTAATAGAAATGGTCGACGACAACAAGTAAACAATAGATTTACCACAAGAAGGAGAATAGCTACAACTCCTGCGCCACGAACTCATCCCGTTTTGCCAAACAGAAATGTGCGGCTTAACCGTAGATATAGTGGTCGGCCCCGACATACCACTACAACAGCCACTCCTGTGAGAGATTATTCTGAGGAATCGACACGATATAGAAATGAAGACTATAGTACAGAACGAAGGAGACCTCAGCAAAGACCAAGAGGTCAAAAGACAACCGTTGTATTTCTAAATAAACCAAGTTCTTCAACTTATACCGAGGAGGAATATTACGCGCCTACAACTGATATAATAACAACTCCAACTTTGCCTAAGACACCGGTCACTGTGACGTCAATTGTGACGACCACCAAAACTATCCCTATTTTCCACGGCTTTAAGACTTCTTATGCAACTCTGACGACAACAACACTGAACTCGAGTGTCATCCAAACGGATCAGTACGAGGTTTCAGTCAATCCAAGCAACGGCTTCACAAAAAGCATTTTCACTCAAATTCGCGACTCATTAGTTCCAACAAAATTGACTGAAGTTCTGATCACTACTTCAGTTCTTTATGAGACTAAACTGATCCCAATTAAGATCGGATATAACACTCGAACACAGACTAAATCAGACGTCAAAACATTGACAATACTCACCACACAAGTGGTTGCGGTGGCGGCTCCAGTCTTTCAGGGGCAACCGGTGTTGGGGGCGGCGGGAGGGCTATCCTATTCGCTTTTCACTACTACCAACTCTTTCATAACAACTCATACTCTGACCACTACTACTGTACTCTCTCTGTCAGTACGCGATGAGATTATTCTGAGTACTCTTACGCTCACTTCACTAACTGAGTCAACGATCACCTCAACCCAAACCATCTCTGTTCCCGTGACAAAAGCGCTTCCAATTCCACTTCCGCCTCCCATTACAACTTTGTTAACTCTAACTCTGACGGGTGATGGCGGGGATATAACAGAATTGGTTACTGCGGTCACAGTTCCTATTCAACCGGTGTTTCACACAAAAGTTGAAAGGGATGTAAAGGCAACCCGTAGTGGCAGTGCTCTAACGCAGCAAACAATCCAGACTTCTGACACTTTTGATTACATTTCCGCCTCATTCAAAACTGTTGACCAAATTATTCCAACTTTTGATCCATTATTTATTTCAACCATTTTTAAAGGTCCCGAAACAGAGATATATGAGGCCAGCGCTACACTCGTCGACAACCATAATAAGGATGAGTTTCTTCACAAAAACAAGAAAAAGGCGCTCAAAAGCAAATATGAGACCACTTTTAAGAAGAGGAAATTACAACAATTCGTAGGCAATGACAACAATTACAGATATCCCTTCAGAGCCATCGACTACTCCACTGTTAATGTAAGGCCTCAAACAATCAGCCTTCAGGTGGACCAAAACGAACCAATACCTGACTTCCTTGGCTTCGATAGTCCAAGATATCAATCTGATCCTCAATTACTTCCACAACCTATTCCACAACCAGTGATTCCGAGAAATCCGACCTCAAGGCAGCCATCATTCCAACGAATTAGAATTAATAAGCCATTACCACAATCTTTATCTCTGTCACCGAGCACACCATCACCACTGACTTCGGTCAATGAAGGATCGGCGACTAGATTCCAACGAGTCATTGGTTTGGACCGTTTGCCAGAAACTAGTGGTCCTCTGACATCAACTCCAGTTAGGCTCACAACTCAGGGAGGATTCAGAAGAGTTCCTGTATTTAATAACCAAATCCCGTCCCTCTCAGTACTGAAGCCACCAATAATAGAGCCGACTATAACTGACGTTTATGCCACTTCCATCCTTCTCTCCCCAACATACGGGCCATCAATTGAGGACCAAAGACCTGCCTTTAGAAGAGTGAGGCCAATACAAGCACAGCCACAGAATGCTCCCAATGCACGAAGAATAAAGCCTAAGATTAAAGTGTCGTCCAGAAGACCCATTTCCACCCCTTTGCCATCTATTAGAATCAGTTCGGTTGAAGTTCCTTTCCTTCCAATCAGTGATGTCATGGATATACCTCGAAGAGGACCCATCACAAGAAAACCCATTCTTGAAAATGAAGGCACACCTCACTCACCACTTGTCATATCTTCTAGAGTTCGACTAACAACTCCAGTATCGGACACAGTTACAGATCCGCCGCGAAGAGTGGTTCGAATCAGAAGACCCAATGGTTCGACAGACAAGAAACGGCTTTCATTGCCTAAAAATCCTCCATCTCTGAGCAATGAACTGCAAGGCAGAGGACCCGTTCCACCTCGTGATGATGAGCCAGCTAAAAATAATGCACTCGATAACGACGATTTCTCCTTCAATGCCAATTACGGGACCAGAAATAACGAGAAATCCAATGAAATACATACCCCAACCCTTCCTTTAACTTATTTCACAACATTTACTTATTTAACAACAGTAGTGAGAGGTCAGCACACGGCTCACTTGTCCAGAGAATCCATTACATCAACCGTTGCCACCGAAGCTTTAGATAAGACAATTGTGGATCTCATTCAAAATAGCGAAGGTATCCTCAGTCCCACAAAGGTAGTGGATTTGGGCACTAAAACTAGAGGAGTGACCACTACTATCGTTAACTTAGTTTCCAGGGTTAAGATATTTAACGATGACTTATATAAAGTGATTCATTCGACTAAATCTTCGCCCAAAGAATCTAAAGTCACAGAAAGTAAGGCCCAACCAATTGAGTCGAGTGTTGTAATCAGTCGGCAACAAATCAGACCGACTTCTGTTAGACTGGAATCAGTTGAAAGCAAATCGATTGCAAATAACTATAAAATTGAAGAATTGGAGAAAAAGGCGAAAAAACAAATAACTTATTTCACATATTATTATACATTATATGACAAACTGAACACAAAGTACAGCACTCGAGCAGAAGTGGTCACATCCGAGGTCTCACCGAATGGCATATCAACACTTAAATTGGACTCAACTATTAATTCTGACGGTTTGTTAAGCATAGGTTCAGGGGCTGAGACAGTTCATTTAGGATCTAGAGAATTAGGAGGACTGACCACTGAAGTTAATTTGGCGCTCAATACTTACCTCAAGTTTGATGACATAAATAAGGCTGAGGTCGAACCTTCCGCCACACTTTTGTCTGTCCCAACCAGTTCTTCAGTAACACCAACTATGGAAGAGTCAACGACTAACCCTCTATTGAGTAGTTCCTTCTCGACTGTTCCCACTTCAGATGAAATTTCGAGTATTTCGACGCCAAGTATTCCCTTAGAAACAGAAATTGCTTTACAGTCGAGTCATACGAGAAAACCGGTGAAACTAATGAGTTCTGCGGTTGTTATCAGAGATCCGTTGAGATCTAAATTCGATGCATTCAATACCAGACCCGGAGTTAGAGTGAGAGTCAAACCAATGACTGAAACCAAAACTCCAATTCTTTCGACTTCTTCTGAAGTCAAAGAGTCGATTAAATCGAGTGAATTAGTAGTTTCGTCGACTCCTTCTTTGGAAGTATCACTTGAGAGCTCAATAGAAGAAGTAAGCAAAGAGGTGACCCCTACGAAGAAGAAGATAGCTGTAACCCTCAGACGCCCATTTGGTGGTATTAGTCGACTTTCCACTCGTAAACCACAACGAGTTTCAGTTTCCACTAAACCACGATTTGTTGTCGTCACCCGAACTGGTCCTTTGGCTTCAGTCCAATCAACTGCAAGGGTTAAGATAAGTAGTCGAGTCTTCAAATCCCCAGTTGTTAGCCTTGAAGTGACGTCTTCACCAACTGAAGAGAAGATCGAACCGACCACTACTATCAACGAAAAGGGTGAAACTCTTAAACTGGAGGTCACAACTGTTCCGGTTATCTTTGGCTTTGACACCAGTTATCGAACGGTGACATTAACTTCAACAATAGCTCCGTCTACCACTCCCTTACCTTCAGTGACGACAATGTTGGAGACAACAACACATACCGTTCCGTTTACAGTTGGCGACCACACAATATATACCACATTAGAGGAAACTAATTCTCGATTAGTCACACAAACTCTGGACAGCGTCGACCCATCAGACGTGGCCCGCGCTAATAGATTCATGAAAGTATCAAATGGAGTGACACTTATTGTTGGTGACAACATTGCGGTCAATCGAACCCCAACCTCAGCAGTTACTCTTCAGCCAACATTAGTTACCGGAGCAGCAGTTCATATGAAGGATGGCATTAAAGTTGACTCAAAATCGTCTTCAGATATGACCTCTGAATCTAAGCCGTCAGCTGTGGCCACACTTTTTGATACTCGAACTCTGTTCACAACATTTACATATTTCACGACATTCTATACGGACGACACTTCAATCATATCCAGTTCTGAGCAGACGGTGTCAAATGTGATCACAATTCCGATCACCCAAACTATTCCGACATCTCATAAGATCAGTCCAACAGTTGTTTTGGAGACATCAGAGAGGATACGAACCGAAACCGTTTATTCGACGTATACTTATTTTGCAACTCTTTTCAATGGAAGCACTTCTTCTATCACTCCTTTAGAAGAAGTCAAAACCGAATACTACACACTAAGAGAACCAATAACTGTAACGCGAACTATATCTCCGACCACTACAGCTCAGGCATCTCTGTTGACAAGGACTTACTTCACCACATATACCAATTTGGTTACATTCTTCCAAAACAATAAACAGATCACTTCAACAATCGAAGAGACGGTCAGCAGCGAAGTTGTATTTACTGTCCCTCCTTCTGATACAACAGTTCCTACACTCAGTTCAAGTGAGGTAAGAGCGACACCGGTATTGGAATCACCAGTAATGAGAACTCGAAGTACTTATACAACTCTCACGCATTACATAACACTCTTCAGCGGAAGTCAAACCATTCTCTCTTCAATTGAAGAAATTAGTCCAACAGTTGTGACAGAAATAGCCGGACAGACACAGGCGAAGACCACTGATGTAATGCCTAACATACGGTTTACACAACCCTCTCAAAGCCCAACCAAACAATCGAAAGATCTGTTGTCAGCTTTGGTTCAAAGTATTAGTACTCTCTTCACAACTCACACATATTTTACCACTTTATTCAGTGGAACCACTTCTTCTGTAATAAGTCGCAAACAAACCACTTCCTCATTAGTCACACTATACGTCCCGCAATCAATTGCTTTCCAATCGACGCAAATTCCTATGCCATCCATCACTTCTTCAAAGGTATTGGAAGATCAATATGAGAGCAAAAACGAATATCTATTGGAAGTGACCCCCGCTTTTGAGCCCTCACTCGACTCTTCCATATGGAGTTCTATTCGATCGATTCAACCGTCACTTAGAATCGATAGTAGCAGTTATGAAGTGATTGATTCGAGTATTATTTCTAAGGTCTTTGAAGACCTCAGAAGCTCTGAAGGGTTGACAGAAGAACAGTTGTCATCAGTGGTGGCCGAAGTGGGAGCCTCCACTACAGTAATTGATGGCTCAACTGTAGTCTTCTTCACTAATTTCATTCTTCCCTCTGCGCCTTCTGACGATACAATGGTATCAACGGATTCCAATAATGGAGCCAAAGGACCGGCGGGCGATTTGGTCAGTTCACTGCTCAACAACGCTGACATGTCTTTGCTTAACGATCTTTTGGCGTCAAGAATCTCATCAGTGAGAGCTGGAAGTTCTGTTTCACCCATTTATGTTACTCCACACCTGTCTTCTGAAGCTGGTTCTGAGGCTACAGCTATAAAACCTGGAGCTGTGATTGAGTTAAGTGACTTATTAGACGGGGCTAATCTCGCAGGAAATATAGGGGAAGCCATCAAAGATATTGTTCACATTTTAGCCAAAGCTCCTAAAGGAAAGAATGGCACTCAAGAAGTGGACAGAATTAGTCCTTCAAAAGAAATGCCTCCCCGAGAAGGTGTTGCTGTTAGTAATTCTCAGGACCCGGTCTACATACCATTAGGTGCCGTCAATAAACCTCAAATCGATCAAAACACTCAACCAATACAAGACACAAATACTAGAAGATTCCAGATTATTGCCCCGAGCACTGCAGTCAATGGAATAACAACTTATACTGAAATTCTTGACCACAATCCTCATATCGAGCCCTCTATAGATACTTCTCAAAGGCTTCCATATTTGTCAGTTGAAAGTCAGAGACCAACGCCTTTATTGTCTTCAAAAGTGATTAAAACAAATCTGCCGAAAGCAGCGATCAGTAGAGTGTCTTCGGGAGCGACCACTATATTCTTCACGGATACGATACAAAATGGGGCTAAAATGCCCTCATTTGTGGACTCAAATTCTCCAATAGAGTCAACAAAATATGTGACGAGTGTTGAGAGCTCTATAAGAACTCTCACTCTGACCACAACTAAGGTTTGAAATCTTAAGAATCTAATCTCATTCTTCACTAATCATATGATTTTTATATCAGGTTTATTACACCCGCGACTCTCCGTTGACCATAACATCAGTGCTGACCACTACTATCCCTCCCCGCACATTTGTGTCTACAATAATAGGTTCGCGAACTATTTTAGGCATTTCTGGAGAGTCACATACAGAAGGCATAGTTCCCACTCAAGTAGTCAAAGGAAATATGGCCACAACTGTGACCACAACCACTTTAGTTCACAATTCAATGACAACAACAGTTGTGCGAACACTTGTGGTGCCGACTACTACTAAATCAGTGACCGTTTCAGATACTAAGCTACCATTCCAGAGACCAACAAGAAAGCCAGGAACAGGTCCATTTAGAGCACCCACGAGAGCACCAGAAGTTCCAAAGCGCTTCCAAACAGCAGCCCCGCGACCTCGAGTGCCATATAAACCACCCCCACCTTCTGAACCCCCAATTCTGATCGGTGGTGTAAATGAGAGTCCATTTATTCCGAATAAGAAGCCGACGGCAGCGCCGACACCAAAAACAACAACTCGTCCGAGTATTTTAGATATAGATCAGTGCAAACCCGGATGTAATGCCGCCAACAAAGAGATCTGCAAAGAAATGGATGGAAAATATAGATGTGATTGTAGACAAGGCTTTATTAGAAAGAACGACGACCTTATTTGTCAGGGTATGACCACAACCAACTCATTAACAAATGACATAACTTTTGTTTTACAGAATTACAGAATTATGTGGTTGTGGTTCGGGTCATGAAAGTGGGAGAATCAGAGGTCACGTGGTTTTCGCAATTCGCTAACAATAGTTCCGACGAATATCAGAATTTGGCAAAAATGGCAAAGAAGCAAGTTGACAATGCTTATTTGGCCACTGATGTCAAGGAAAGTTATGTGGGAGCAGATGTCCAAGGCATAGATAAAGTATCTGATGGAGGGAATGGAGTTTTAGTCAACTTAACCGTTCGACTGACCAAAAGAAATAATTTAGACGAAGATATTCTTCGCGAAGCTTTAGTGAAGAAATTGGAACAAAGCCCTGAAATACTTCCAGACCCACAGTCTGTATCCTCCGATGTCGAAGAAGTAATGGATTTCGATGAATGCAGTTCTGAAGAATATAATGATTGCGCTGCTTCTGCCCGATGTCTAAACGAACCTGGTTCCTACCGGTGTGAATGTCTTAATGGTTATCCAGATCTTGATATCTCATTGCCGGGAAGGGTATGTGCCTCAGAGATTAAAGGCTGTGAATTTTGTCACGGAAGGGGTGACTGTATTCGAGACGAGTCCGGACAAAGCAATTCTTGCAAATGTCACCGAATGTATTTGGGAAGAAGATGTGAAATAAATGGCCTACGTAAGTTTAGCTCATATTTCTACTCTATAGACAATCTATCGTTTGTCACAATTCTCTAAAACTAGACTTCGTTTCCTTTTTCCTGACTTATTCACAATTTCAGTCTAATTACACAAATGATAATTAGTTCCTTAGAAACGACCGGAAATTATTCACTATTTATCACAAAAAGATTGCATCTTTTGTTTATACAGTTTACCACAGATAATATCCCCTTTATCAGTCATTTTAAAAGCTAGAAAAGTAATAAAATTCATTAAAATTATTAAATTAATGTCCAAAAAGCAGTTAACTTACTTACAAGACCAGACAAAATACAATTACAACTATATAGTATTTAGATTAGAGCAAGAATGCTTAACATTGTATTCTAACTTTAAAAAGCATA
>JAQIWF010000395.1:0-19512 GCA_034694965.1 Ceratozetes gracilis
TTTATTTTTTCTATGACAATGCATAGCTACATTATCCATGCTTATGCATGGAAAATATTATCAAAAAATTTCAAGATCAACTTGGTGAAAATTTACTTCAACAAACCTTCCCTCGAATTTTAGCGGCGATCGTATCTCTTTGAATATGTAAAGTACAGCTCAGCTTCTATTCTGTTATATCAATATTTTTTCCTTAACCCTATTTTCGATCTTTAATTCAGTGCTTTCGTGCAGAGAAAATATGGACTGATTTATATGTATTTAACAGAGCTATGAATTATAGATTTTATTATTATTTTTACAAATAATTTATTACTTCACTCAATAGAAATAGCTTTTAGGAAATTATCGATAAAATCTACGATTATTGAACCATTGTGTCAACTGGTGCTACCCTTTCCTAATGATAAGTGTTTAGCAATCTTTCTGATCCAATAAATCAAGTTTAAATGTCCATCAAATAAACCCAGAAATTTAGAAATATTCTATTTTAAATAGAATAATTTGAAAACTATGGGGTATATAATATACCGTATATTTGTGATCAGGCGAATACAATCAGTGATATGCAAATTTCTAGATATTCCTCCCTGCCGATCAATTTTCAAATTTACCTTTTCAAAGTCAATATTTACTATTTTTCGGAATTATTTGAGGAGTGTATTTTCATGATGAGGGAGATGTGGGCCTATTCTAGGTAACTTTGTTTACCCCATTGACTAATAATAACAATTAGATGATTAAATCTGAATCAAAGGGTTGTCCTCTAAATGGAATTTTATTGCTCTGAGTTTTGCCATACATTTCCTTTTATTTGTCAATTTTGATACCATAGATGTCTTGTATTAATAATGAACGCAATAATTAGTGATTTGACAGTCATTTGATTACTTTTGTGTAACCCATCTCTGCATAAATCAAAAGACAATATAATTATTATTCGTATAATCGGTTAATGTATTAAAACTAACAAAACAGCTCTTAAGCGACGATAAAACCGGAAAATATTACAACACTTCCGATCGGTTAAAACTCACCGGAATTCCGAAGAGTGGCCTTGAAATTGACTCCAACGGAAGCATAATATGGAAACCCGAGCCTGAAGTCAGTAATTATTCGAGCATTTCGGGCGCAATCGGGCCGAGCGCTAGTCGGCCCGAATCTCCCATTACTCCAATGGGTCCGATGGGGACTGAAGGCCCGTCTCATGTCTCGCCTTTTGTGCAATTAATCAAATTAATCAAAAGAGGCAGTTATGTGGGCACTCTTATTGTGATGATGGTATGCCTCCCATCTCTTAATTCCCTTATGTAGTAATCAATTTATTATGGTATTTGCAGACCTGGTCCATTACATACCATTCCTGGTAATTTAATTTTACTCCTTTAAAGTATCGATAATTGATTTGTCGATTGACTGCGAATTAGGTTATCATTTATATTGTTGTTGTGGTCGTGCATAATATGGACGATCCCTAATTCACGTCAGGCCTGTCTTAAGTCTTCACCAGCACTTGTCATATTTGCCTTGTTACTTCTCATCGGACAATATATCTATAGTCTAAATCTAACCGATGAAGAACTGCCCGCAACTGTTGGTACCGTCGCTATGAATGAAATTGGTTTCAGGAAATACTACGATCTCTCATATCAGCCCTTATTTATCAAAGTATTTATGAATTTAATGTTTTCTTATTAATTGGTTTCTAAATATTTTCTGTTAACTGTTTGATTATGCCATTTTTGAAGCAAGCTATATCCAGTCTAATCAATGCTTAACGCAAATTTTTTACACCATTTATGACCTTGTACATTTACTTTGGAAAGTTGGTCACAGTTAGAAGAAATTATTTAATATTTATACAATTCGGTGAAATTAATGCATTTTTATCCGTTCTGTTCATCAGATTCTTTACACTCTTATGTTTTGGATAACTTTAAGACAGTTTTTAGAGGACAGGGAAACTGACAAAAGAAAGCGTTTCGCTCAGGGCGTTATGATTCAGCCCTTTAATATAGGTTTCGGGACCGGACAACCCGGTGCTCCACGACATGACTTAAGAAGACAAATGAGTTTAGCGACAACTACTGGCACCCATCAGAGTCCAGCCGTTCAATGGGTGGTTGACTTACTAAAAGACTTTTTAATAAAATACTGGATATGGATCGTGGCTTCAATGCTCATGGTCATGTCTCTCAGCGGCGATCGAGTCGTTCTCTACCGCGTCGTATATATGGTTCTCTTCTTAACATTCATTCTGGCCTTTCAGGTATGGATTGGCTTTTAATCTTAGGTTATATCCAACAAATCATTTCTTATAATTAGCTCTCCTTTTCGTTGTGGAGACGCTTTATGTATACGTTTTGGTTAATTGTTATAATCTATTCAATGGTTATATTGACCGCAATATATACCTATCAGTTCAATAAGTTTCCCGATTATTGGAACGACTACTTAAAAATCAATAAAGAGCTGTAAGTGGCGCTCATTTTTATCCCAATTAGGAACTATTCACTCATTTTCTATGCATTTTTTAATCTCATAATTAATATTTGCTTCACTCCAAAGTCAGGCTGATTTGGGTCTGCAGGTATATGACCATGATGCTTGGATTCTCTTCAAAGAACTCTTTACGCCCACATTCTTCCTCATAATAACCATAATCCAGGTCCATTTTCTTCATAAAAGTTTTCTGGAGTTTAGTGACTTTGAAAAGCAATTGTCAACCACTTCTCCTACGAGCACAACCTCACAATCTGTGACCACTGAATCTCCGACTCAGAACATTGTCATCAATGATGAAATCAAATTAGAGATAGAAAATCGAAGTGAATCCTCAAACGACACCTCAACCCCTAATACCATCAAATCAGTTAAGAAGAAACCGAGTCTTCAAAGCAGTGAACGGAATAAGGCTTCGAATAGTAGTTCTTCATTCGCGACACCCATTCAGTCGTCGCCCACAAAATTTCAGAAGACTATTAGTATCGCCAAAGAGGATCAGTCAAGACCTGAGTCCAAAGCTGAACAAAATCCTGAATATAAGTCCAGTTTAGATGAAATCAAAGAATTGATTGAAGTCTTATGGAATAAACTCGAACCGAAAGTCGATTTAATTTTCCTCGTTTTTTGGAGACTATTGGAGTTACATATCATTAAAGCCGTTCTATTCAGTGCTGTCTTTGTGGCCATCGTTGATGTATGTATCGGTTGGTCCCAAACTTATGATACAAATAATTGATTTAAACAGATATCGGCGATGAACACAGTGTTTGTAGTACTGGTAGTGTTGGCGATGCCTTTCACTCAATTCGAAGGCATAATCTCTCATTTGCTGGGAGTGTGGGCCGGGATTCTCATTGTCGTCAAAATGTTATTTCAATTACAATTCGCACAACAAATAATTTGGACCACAAATTGCACTCAAAATTTTGTTAGTATTTATTAAAATAATTCTCATATAATTTCTGAAATATTTTAACAAAAGGATACAAACGGAACGGCTGTCCCTAATATATACCCATTTAATTCAACGGTTGATAATCGGGAATATATTGGATTTAAAAGAACTGATAATATCTTCGGTTATATAATTGTGAGTTAATTAATAGCTTTGAAATGTTTGAGTAATGGATATCTTTTTATAGGAATATATTGTTCTCATATTAATTCTGGTCTTTCGGAGTGTTGTCATAATATACCAGAATTTGCATCGCATCCGACGTAACAGGAAGTCACCCCCACCGGGGGTTGTCTTCGACGGGATCGGTCGAAAAGATGCCGATCGAGACTGGAAAGGATTGGTTATGTTTTTGATAAATTACTGTTTTTATAAATTCGGTGTTGAGATGTGTTTCATACTCCTAACCATTTCCATCGGATCCCGAAATGACTTATTCAGTGTTTTCTATTCCTTATGGCTCTTATTTCTTGTTTTAATGACTCGTCAGACAATTGAAAGGGTTTGGCCTTATTTTGTTGGCTTTTTGGTCATAGTATTGCCTCTTCAATACCTTCTGTGCCTCGGAATACCTCCCGGTCTGTGCATTGACTATCCGTGGGAGAGTCTGGGTGAGAAACTTAGAGACTGGCTATTTTTGCCTGATTTTAGAGAGCCATTGGAAGTGAATAAACTGTACTTGGACTTTTTTATTCTTCTCTTGTCGTGTCGACAACTCATAAGTTTTAGACTTGAAAAAAGTGAGACCTGTCTCGGAGGCAGTAATATTGAGGCCCATTTGGACCCCAATCCTATGCATAATCCAAAAGTGCCCGACTTTTTTGCGTTCGGAAACACAATATTGGACTCAATAAAGTCAACCTTCTTCTTCTGTTTCTTCTGGGTCACATTAGCAGTTGTATTCCTGGCCGGCACTACTCGAGTCAGTCTTTTCGCATTGGGATATGTTTTGGGATGTTTTATATTTCTATGGAATGGAAATGAATTTTATTTGAAACCAATTGAAGTGGTGTTCCGTCTGTGGAAGACAATCATTGCCTACACCTCTGCCGTAATCCTCATCAAAGCTATTCTTCAGGTAATAATCAAATGAAGTAAATATTTATTTCTTATTATTAAAAATTTGTTTGTCATTCAGATCGTGGGTTGTGTTTATATAACAGCCCTCTCCGCCAATGACTTCTGTTGGGTCGTCCAACTCTTTGGAATAGCCTGTTTGGGAAAATATCCCCTTCCTACTAATAGTGGTCGTCCATCTTCTGGCATTTGCAATGAGCCCTATGACGAGGCCGGCCTTTTATGGGATGGGATTTGTTTCGCTTTCCTAATAATACAAAAGCGAATATTTTGCAGCTATTATTTCAATCACTTAATCAGAGAAATCAGAGCACAACAAGTGTTGGCCTCACGAGGGGCTGAACTCATTCATGAAATACAAGCCAAAGAAGTGTCAGATCAGGAACAGGCAGAAAAGGAGGTCATGGAAAAGATTAAACAGAAAATGGACAGAATTAAAGCAGCGCAGCAAAAGATGTTCGCTGATAAGGCCAAGAGTATTAAGTCTCACAAACAGGGTATGTCTTCACTCATAACTTTTGTTTTTTTATCGAAATGTCGAGAAGTATTGCTTTTTGAAAGTTTTTTAAACAGTTTATGTGTTTTTAACAATCGATTGACAATTACTTTGTGTTTATGACATAATTGACAGAAGACTACGATTACGACGTTTCCCCCTATTCTACAGCTGAGGGTTCCCTCTCTCACACTCCTGAAACAGAAGAGCCACTTTCCCACACTTTGCCGACTGTCTATTCTCCAACCCCTTCATTGCCGACAATAGTATCGCCTCAATCGGCAATGTCTTCACAACCGGGTTATCTGGAGGTGTATAAAGTGGCCCCAATTCGGTCAATAGATGCACCTAGTTCAAGTGTCACTTTTCCCTCTTTTAGTTTCAAATCTGGCTCTTCTGTTGAAGAAGATTCCTTTCCTGTGTTCTCTCCCACCCCTACCCCCGCCCCTTATCCTCATATGGGTTCCCTTTTCACTGGCCTTCGGGTCTCAACAGTGGCAACTGAAGGTCGTTCAGACGCCTCCTCAGTCTTTCAATCTTCGACTCGAACTCAAATCCCTCAGAGAGTCGTTCGCGAGACTCCTTCTCGAGTCCATTCATTTAAGAGAAAGGCCTCGACTCGATCTCATGGTTCATGTAATTGTGATCTTTGCAGAACACGTTTCGCACTGTCCTTAGCTCTAACGCACTCAGTCTTTGATTACAATTCCTTATAAATGTTTTCCTTTATAACCAATATTTGGTTCAAATTACTTATTACTAATTTGTGTGAATAGCTGTCCGTTCGGGCGGTTATTATATGTTCGACGACACCGATTCTGAAATCGTGGATTTGAACGAAAAGCCGCGACAGTCCTTAATTCCTGACCCGGAAGGCGACGAAATGAGAAAAATAGCAAAAGTTCACGGATTTACTGCCGTATGACTTATATATGACTCAATTTGTGAATTTTCTATCAATTAATATCTTATTTCCCAAATTTGATCCATAGTTTTGCGCTAAACTAATGAAAGGAGAGATCGACGAAACTGAGGCCACAATAGTTTCGGCCGAAGCCACTACTGATGTCGGAGAGTCGAGCAAAGACTCAGCTATTGTTTCACTCGATAGAGAACGTACAGATCCCGACGCTTCCCGGCGGACAACTTTTACAACAATACCCTCCACACCAATGGACTCCCGACCCTCTAGTCTTCCCATTGAACGAAAAGAATCAAAATCTTATGAAAAGGAATCTGGAGATGAATTAGAGCCAGAAGAAGAAGAAGAGGAAGAAGAGGCACAGCCTCATAGGAAAGAGTCATTGTTCACAAAAATGAAGAATTGGTTGTCGATAATACTCCAGTTCATTGAGAGCGCTCTCATCAGTATAACCGCAAAACTCAACTCTTTGTCCCGCGATTATAGATATGTCGCCCGAAGACTGTCTGTCGAGAAAAGATATTTGAAAAGAATTTTTGAAATCGAAGACTCAAACGGTTCCCGATATGACTTTATGGACATTAATTGGAAAAAGAGAACTCTTGCAAAGATATCACAATCAACGGTTCCAAAAGAGGCTAAAAGTGTGGACTCTATGGATGAGTTGCACCGCAAAAAGCGATCGAAACCCGAAATCGCAGAAGACTCGAAGAAATCGGTCCTTTCGGAAGAGTAAGACTAATAATAATACCATTCATTTGATTTGATTTTTAATTTGTTTCTATATTTTCTTCGAAAGAGCTATGATATCAATGGATACCGATTTAGAGGACTCAGCGTTCTTGAAGGCCAACGTTTATATGCGGTTCTTCCGATCCATATTCTACGCCATTCTTTCGCGATCTGAAGTGATGTGTTATATAGTGATTGTTATCAATCAACTCAGTTCTGCTTCAGTTCTATCACTTCCATTACCACTGTTTGCATTCCTCTGGGGCTCACTATCAGTGCCGCGACCGTCAAAAGCATTTTGGATTACTATTATCACATATACTGAGCTAATTGTGGTCATCAAATACATATTTCAGTTCCAATTCTGGCCGTGGCTGACGAGTGGCAAAGTAGTGCTCACACCCTTCTATCCGCCCCGAATCATGGGAATTGAAAAGTCGGATAATTACGCCCAATTCGATTTGGCTCTTCTTCTCGTCCTCTTCTTCCATCGATTTATGCTTAAAGTAATTCTATATTTTATCCAAAAATCGATAAAATACTTACATATTTTTGGAACATAGAGTTTAGGTCTTTGGGATTTGTCGGACACAGAAATCTCTGCTTTCATGGAAAACATTGAACGCAAGAACTCCTTGTCTTTGGCTCAGACCACGTCTTCCGCTGATAATAACACTGAAAAAGTGAAAATTGATAAGAAATCTAAAAAAGAAGACAAGAAATCGTCAGTAGATTTGGAGACTCAAGAATTGTCCACAAATATAGCGGTCTATAAATCAAAAGAAGCCAAAGAAGGAGAAGAAGAAGAAGAGAATTTAGAAATGGACTTATTGTTCAAACACCCGGACGACCAGTTCTCTGAATTGACACCAAGTGATGACATCATAGAAGAGTCTACTGAAGGAATTAATGCCATTATCAGTGTTTTCAGTCCGGAGGCACTCAAGAAGATGTCAGTCTATACTTATATTATGTTCAAAATGTATAATAAATCTTATTTCGCATAATAGGGGCGTTCGTATTACCAAACCTTTTGGCCACTTCTTCAACAGTGTTTTACACCCTCCCTATCGAATCACTCGAGACGTCTATTCACTTATGTTTTTATGTGATTTTATGAACTTTTTTATTCTAGTCTTTGGTTTTTATGCCTTTGGAGTGAGTTTTGCTTAATTTGATTCATAACTGATTCTAATATAGAACTCACTATTTTTAGAGCGGATATTCCAGTACTGAAGACGTGACCTCTTTCCTGGAGGAGAATAAAATTCCGACTCCATTCCTGGTCACTCTATTGCTACAATTCGCTCTAATAATAATAGACAGGGCCATATATCTTAGAAAATACATCAAAGGAAAACTCTTCTTCCAAATCTTTCTAACACTAGGGATACATATGTGGCTCTTCTTTATCTTACCGGCGATGACCGATAGGTTTGTCATTTGATTATTAGATTAAACTTATGTCTGAATCAAAACTGTTGTGCAGACGCTTTACAGCGCCGGAGAATTGGCCGCCGAAAGCCTATTATATCTTTAAATGCATTTACTTCTTATTATCTGCGTATCAAATAAGAAGTGGTTATCCCACAAGAATTTTGGGCAATACTTTCTGCAAAAAATATAATCTTGTAAATTGGTATCTCTTCAAAGGGTGAGTCTTCATAACACTAACTTTTGTAGAAATGCTCATAAAATGGTTGGACAGGTATATGATAATCCCATTTGTGTATGACTTACGTATGTATATGGACTGGATTTGGACGGACACCAGTTTGGTGTTGGATGAGTGGTCTCTAATGGAAGATATTTTCGTTAACCTTTACGAACGCAAATGTGAGCTTAAATTAGATGAAGAGTTTCCCGAACCCCGAGGCAAAGCCAAGAGAAGATTTTTCAAGTATCTGTTGGGTGGTGCCTGGGTCGTTCTTATTATTGGTTGGTTTCATTTCATTTCCCTTAAAAATGGTGAATACATTGTATTTCTTAATTTAAGGTCTTATATGGGGTCCACTCGGTCTGTTCGCATTGGGTCGGGCAGTGGGTTCAACAAATAAGCCGGAAGGGGCTACTTTTGAACTCGAATTCGGTGGATATCAACCCATATTTCGAATGAGTGTAACGGGAAGTGCTGTCAATGAGATAAGTAAACCCCTTTGGGATAAACTTCGAAACAACGAGGAATTTAATAAGGATGCCGTCGCCACCACTTTTATTTCGGGTTATGATAAGGGGGACGTCACTCTCGTCAATCTGAATGGCAATTCCACTGCCACGTGGGGTATAAGTCCTCCCTCTCAGAAGTCACTGGAGTTGGACCTAAAGAGCTCTAATATTAGTATTTATATTAAACTCACGTATTATATAACGCGTAAAAAGCAGCAGAAGAGTCAGGACATGGACGTCACCATTTCTAATGAGAACACTATAGAACTCCAACCAATGAGAGACAAAAACCTTCGCTTACAGATCGCACGAATGCTTTCCGAAGAAGAGGACGAAAAAAATGCGGCGATTATTCCCTTTATTTTTCCCAATTATTTAAGAGTTCCAGAAAAAGGAAAGCCTTCGGTTGTGAAACATTTGGTTAAAAAGATAGACGGCGTAGAACTTAACGATACGTTTAGGTATAGAAGTGTTGGAATTCTATTAAAGAAAGGAAAGTTTGAGAACAGCTCAATGACTTCCTGGTGGGAAGTGCACGACCCTTGTCTGCCCCAATATATGACAAACCTGGACAGCTTCTTTCGAAATGACTTACTATTGGCAGAGAAGTGCGAATACCTGCCTATCGTTCTCTTCAACGACAAAGTATTCATCGGTTTACTCGCATTTCTCTCCGGATATGGAATTATTGGTATTTACACCACTTTTGTCTTTTTGGTGTCGCGTTGGGTTCGAGGTCTCAACTCTGAGTCATCCTTTAAAGTGATTTACACCCGAATGCCAAACGTTGACCGCGTCTTACAGTTGTGTCTCGACATATATCTGGTCCGCGAGAGTCGAGAGTTCGAACTCGAAGAAGATCTCTACGCAAAACTCATATTCCTATACCGATCCCCCGAAACACTCATTAAATGGACGAAACCGGTGGAAGAGCTTCCCTCAGGAGCCACAGAACAACAAAGACCCCCACATTCTGGTCGTATCGATCACTGACTGAATAATTTTTAAAGTTTTTTAATTGTTTTACATTTGAATTCATTTTTAATTACATTTTTTCTAATCAATAGTTAATATGATATAAATTTTATTGTAACTAAATAATATTCGAAACAAATTAAAAACATTTATTCAAAATTGAAATAAAACCGCATTTTATTTGTCACTTAATTTATCCAATAGTTTGGTATATAATTCATGAATTGATAAAATCTCTTAAATAACCGGATAATTCAAAAGTCAATATTTCATAGTAATTGAAAATTTCATAAAAATTACAAATAAATGAATTGATATTACAATCAATTGAAGTGATCATCGAATTCAGAATTCGATTTAAATCCTATTTACAAAAGTTTTAATGCATTTAAAGCTAAAAATAAGTAAATAAATGTCAGAATATAACTATAAGTTTACATTAAATATCGATTAGTAGTCAAAAGTAAATAAAATGAACGATAAAACGGTTTATCAAAAATAGTTATAATTATTATTATTATTGTTATTATTATTATTGAAGTAATGCTGCGTTTGCTGTTGCGGTGGTTGTGATGGCTGTCCACTCATTTGTCCCATTTGTGATGAATGTGACCAATAATTGGCAAAATTCTGTTGATTTTGTTGTAAATTCTGTTGTATTGGTTGTAACAACTGTTGTGGTGGTGTCTGTTGGGACGGATGGGGCGGTTGTTGGGACTGGTGTTGGGGTTGATGTTGGGTTTGATGTTGGAGCTGGTGTTGGGGTTGACTCTGGATCTGGCTTTGGATCTGTTGGGGTGGTTGTTGTTGTAGAGTCTGTTGTGAGTGGTGTTGATTGTGTTGGTTGTGCTGCCAATACATTTGTTGATTCATTTGTGGAGTGAAGTAATTTTGGCTCTGATTTTGATGTATTTGGCTTTGGTTTGCATTCTGTGTGTCGGGACTCAGCACTTGTTGTCTCTGTTGTTGTTGGGGTTGTGCTATCCGTTGAGTGGAAACCATTGTTTGGTTGGTTTGAGGTCTCATTTGTTGAGCCATTTGTTGGTTTATGGGTTGTATTGTGTTTTGGTTAAGGTTTGGGTTCGAGTGGTTTACAACCCACTGATGACTCTTTTGTTGGACGTGTTGTGCCATTTGCTTGAGTTTGGCCGCCGCCGCCACCGACTGAGCACTACTTTGTTGTACTTGAGCTGAGGTGGTGTTAGGCATAAGTTGGGTCGTCTGTTGTGGCACTTGAATAGAGAGCTGAACGGAAACGTCTTCAGTCTTGGGAACGACTGTTACCATTCTTTGCACAGAACTGGTCGGTAGTCTTAAATGAATCGGTTGTGAAGTTTGTTGTATTAAGTGATGCGTTGGTTGTGATTGTATTGAAGTCATTCCCGCGTTGTTTAGAGACTGTTGAGACATAACCGGCATCTGTTGTAAGAGTAGTTGAGGCGCCTGTCCTTGTGGTGTACCTGTGTTTGCGTTCACGTAACGAATAGTAGTGTTATGATTGATGGCAATGGGCTGAGAGCTCGGGTTCATTATGTGAACTGAAGACCGGTTTGGAATGTTTGACATCAGATTCGGCTGAATTCTGGGCTGAATCGGATGATAGGAAGTCATCTCATTATTAGTTGGCGTTTGCATTGAGTTTGTGATGAAATTATTGGAATTCATGGCATTTGTGTTAACAATCAGATTATTATTCGGATTAATGTTTATATTATTGTTCAACAAATTGATTGAAATATTATTACAATTATTGAGTCCATTATTTGTGTTATTCTCGCCGTTAATCATATTATTCGAGTGATTAACGACTGGTTGTTGTGCTTTGAATGTCGTTGTATTCAAGAGTATATTTCCCTGATTTCCCAAATTTCCCATTTCGTTAAAAGTCGATTCGTTGATATCTTCGAGAAATTTTTTAATGAATTCTTCGTCACCGAAGCCATCATTGGTGGGACCAAAACCGTCTTCTATTAGATTCGTGTCATTGCATATGAAATCTTTGATATCATCGGCAGAAATGAAATCGAAGTTATTGGGAGGAAAGCCATTAATAGTAGAACTG
Source organism: Ceratozetes gracilis (assembly GCA_034694965.1). Taxonomy (NCBI): domain Eukaryota; kingdom Metazoa; phylum Arthropoda; class Arachnida; order Sarcoptiformes; family Ceratozetidae; genus Ceratozetes; species Ceratozetes gracilis. The sequence goes on from JAQIWF010000395.1 coordinate 11,891, forward strand.
TTGTCCTTCAAGAAGTCACGGATTGTTTCAACGGTTACGCTCTGGAAGTATGAGTTGTCTTCAATTTCGCGCTTTATTTCGGTGATTGAGTTAATGGAAGGGTTGGTATGCATTAGTGGTTGAGTTGTTGTGTTGGCAATACTCGAGCCGTCAATCGATGTCTTCATTTTAACGTCAATTTGGATCGACTGAGAATTTGGTGGGAATTTCGCACAATTATTACGAAATGTTGGGTTATTTGGCGAAGACTGCGATCCTTTGTTCGCATTATTGTTCCGATTCGACACTTTTGCCACTTTCGTCGGCTTCGGACTTGAATCACATTTGGGATCAGAATTGTTGTTAATATTTGCCGCAGAATTGGTTCTCTTATTTGCATTTCTTTGAGCGCTTGAGTTCACAGACTTCTGTTGTTTGGATTTATTACTGTTTGTGGTATTGTTTTGATTGTTATTTAAGAACTGTTGAGTCAATCGATTGGTCTCTGCTTTCAATTTCATGGTTTGGGCTTCACTTGTGTTTTGATTCTTCTCATAACTGATCTGATGGTGAAGTCTATAATCTCCGACTCTTTTCTTCAGTCTTTCGATCATATCGTATGAGTTTTGTGGTGACGGCGAAGACACCATTGATTGGGATAACCCTAACTGTGGTGTCGGAGGGGTTGAAGACTGTTGTGGATGAGATTCGACCAGCATTTTGACCAACTTTTATAACTGAAGGAACTGCCGGTAAATCAACCATAAAATTGGATCAAATGATAACAAAGACTTACATTTGATTTACAGTTAATTAAATCAATTGATTTGATTTCAATCAATAATTTTTAGGCACTTTTCGTGAAGAATGGCACAAATGTTGAGATCATAACACAAATGGCATTATTTCAAAGATTTGCAATCAATTAATGGAAGTAATGGTGAAACCAATTGACGTGAAAATGGATTTCAGTATTAAATGCAAAAATTAAGTCATTTTTAAGTATTTTAAACAAATGTTTGTATTTATTGAACACAAATCACAAAACAAATGAGTTGTGAATGAAAAGCATTGAATCGGTTTTGAATCAAATATTGACTAAACTGTTGTGAAATCCGATTAGTGTTTAGTGAAAACAAATGCAATAAATTGTGAATCAATTGTTTGTTTGTCTGATGTCTGACAACGTAATGAAAAAGACTTTAATCTCTTATTATTGGTGGCAATCAAACAAACAAAAGACACTCCTTTCAGATCAGACCACATATTACGGCGATTACCACTCAATCACTTCAACCAAATCTCAGTATCTTTTAATCAAATTTCCCTAAACTTATTCTGACGTAAATTATGAACCATTTTATCGATAATATCGACTGACTGTTGAACTGGTCGTCAGTCAGTCGCCTCTTCTCGTGATAAGGATTCTCACAAAACACGTACAAAACCTATAATTTTAAGCCCCGTCCCTAATTTGACGTACTTTTTGGTAGTCATATGTTTTTATTTAAAATTTTTGTTCAAATTTACCAGAATTTGGTTTATTTTGTATTTTAATGCAAAATGAGTTCAAAATACTCCCAAAGAATGCTTCGTTTGAGTGGAAAGATATTCGGTGAATACCGAAAACCTCAAATACCCCCCGAAATTCATAAGGATAGGATCCATAGCTCACTCGTGAGGGATGCCTTCAATTCATTTAATTACCGAAATGAGTTGACTGTTCATCGAATGGCAATAAAGCCCTTAGACCTGGATGTTCAGCGTAACCCCAAGTATTACCCACCACATCCACAACACGTCAATCTAATCAACACATTGAGAGAAATGGGACTCTTTAGGTACTGTCCACTACTCTCTCTCTCTCTCTCTCTCTCTCTCTTTGCAATAATTGTTGACACAATTTATACCTCAGAGACGAACACTTGGACTTCAAGGAAGAGATGATTCGACAGCAGATTATGAGAGGGAAAGCCGTTCACAAACGTAAGAAAGGAGGGGACGAACAGAATGATGAATAGACTAAAAGTGTTTTATTTGGTTTCGATTTATAGACATTTAGTAGAAAACAATTTGTTTTAATATTGAGAATCAATTTATTATATAAATTATATGTTTTTTAATGAAATAAAATATTTTAGGGAATGAGTGTGAAGTCAACCTTTCCTCTAAACGGGTAGACTTTTTGCAGCAGCTTTTGTTGCAATCTTAGTGACGAACATAAGTCCTGTCTGTCCTCCCGGCAGATAACTGACGACATACCATATGAGAGCAATCACTTGAATGACAGCGAATAGAGAGGTCCACAAAGCGCTCTGAACCTAACATTACATTCACTTCATTACTAATTTATGTCACATTGAAATGAGTTGGCATTCAATACCACTCCTCTCTTGAATGTAGATTTAAAGGTTATACAGTTTATTGTGTGACACATGAGAGGTATACTCTTAAATAGAACTCTTATTAGGTTAGCCCTGAGCACAGTCTCTTTTGGCTAAACATTTATAGGCTTGAAATGCACTTCGAGTCTCACATGAGAGGGAACTGACACTAACTCTCATTTCATACAATAATTGGTCACAAAATAACTTAAAACTTGACTCTCGATATATAAATGGTTGAGACATACCTTTATCGCAAAGTATAGGGTTGTGATCAATGAACCGAAATATGTAAGAGTAAAGGGAAGTCTCTCTTTAGAAAACAAGTGCTTCAAATGACTCATTGGTCCCCAGAGTACGGAAAAACTGAAAGAATTGCATTAAATTACTTATCACTGAATATTAATATTAGTAAATATTAAAACAAACCTCAAAACTATGAAAAGTGATCCCAAAGTGAATAAAAGGGCGAACTTTCGAGCTTTGAATACGAGGACAGGTATATAAAAACTTGACTAAAAAAGAAATAAATTAAAGAAATAATTGGAAACGACTTGAAAGTGAATACCAGAGTAAAACACAATAAACCCATCAAAACAAATGATATGAAGCCTATTATCCGTTGAGTTCGGGACTAAAGACAAGAAATGAAACAAATGAAGTCTTAAGCAAATGTCAATACCAAAGATGGTAACCAATCATCCGATTCTTTTTGAGCGCTCAGTGTTAGGGGTATTGAAGAGAACCATCCCTTCGATGTACTCTCTCTGAGGGGGATATCAATCAATTCAATAAATCGATCCATTTTTGGGAATAAATGTAAACAAATTCTATTATTCTTTAGTTTTACAAATAGTTAATAATATTTGAAAATAAATTCAAATCACGTGAATTAAAACAATAAACAAATAAATAAATTGTAAAACAATTGCCTATTATTTCCATCGAGAGATCCATTGATTTGATTTGAGTCATCGACTTCTTCGGTGGTCAACGGCTGATAAAACCACTCCTTTGCTTTGTTACCATTGAAGAGATTAGAGATATTAGTCTTAAGGGACTGTCTGTCAGTAGTTCTTGTGTTGAGATAGTCTTTTAAATCAGTTCCGACGTTAAGAATGGCCGACATATTTGATACTAAATTAAATAAAACAATGTTTTGATTGCATCACAAAACCATAATAACAATAACTCAATGAAGAGGTCGACACTCAAAGACCATCTCTTTTACGAGTGATTCCCTTAAATTAAATTACTTTCACTCAATAGTGTCTAAAATGACATAAATTTGAGTTCAATTTGTGTTGAATTGACCGAAAGTATAGAAATTGTGGTTAAATATGATTTGAAGAGTATTTAAATGGCATTTAATAAAAGCGCTGTTTATTTGTTGTTTGACAACAAATGAGATCACATGACATATGACTGATGTCTGACTAATACGTAAATACAGAGAGTATTGAATATAAGGGCGAAAGAGAAGGCATTTTGTTTGTCGTTTCACTTCTGCTCTGAAATACAATACGATTGACGATTGACTCAACTTTTATCTCAATTTGTTTAAACACTCATTTGATTCAATTGATTGAAATTAACGCCAATTTGTGTTACAATTGTCTCATATTATAACAAAAGTTGTGTTCATTTAATTGAAATTTGATTGCGATTTGTGTTTGACTTTGACTTAAAAGTGGAAACCATTTGAGAACTGAATTGCAATTCATATCAAAAGTCAAAACAATAGGTTTAATACGTATTGAGTTATAGTCGACTGCAATGAAGTTTGCCTACAAAGAGGAGCACCCCTTCGAGAAGAGGAGGGCTGAGGGCGAGAAGATCAGGAAGAAGTACCCTGATAGAGTCCCTGTTAGTATTATCAATTATGCCAAATATGACTCAATTGTCTCAATGTTTAGGTGATTGTAGAGAAGGCCCCGAAGGCCCGAATCGGGGATTTGGACAAAAAGAAGTATTTGGTTCCCTCCGACCTGACTGTCGGACAGTTTTATTTCCTGATCCGAAAGCGAATCCATTTACGTCCAGAGGACGCGCTGTTCTTCTTTGTCAATAATGTGATTCCTCCGACCTGTGCTACGATGGGAACCCTCTATCAGGACCATCACGAGGAGGACTTCTTCCTATATATTGCTTATAGCGATGAGTCAGTCTATGGCACCAATGGATCCGATCTGTAGACTCCTTCTTGTGGTCAAAACTATTCGATTTGTTAACAGATATTATAAATAATTTAATCATTTATTTGTCGATTAAAAGAAGTGTTTCTTTGAATTCCAGACTCTTGTAGTTCCCGTCACTTGATTTCGGATTAGATATCATTCAATGCTTTGATTCATAACATATTTGTATTGAAATTCATCGCACTTTCGACTTATGTCCAGCTATTCAACAATTTTTCCCTTTATTTCAAAGATTTCTCTTTTTGTAAGAAATTGACTTAAATTACAATATCTTTAACTTTAAACTAATATTAGATATAATTTCAAATTATTTTTGATTATTAAATACATTACTCCTAAGAGTCCGACGAATATCTTATTTTCAATTACAATATGTTTAAAACATTTAAGAATTTATTTCAATCATTTGAATGTCTTGTCTTTAAGTATTTCATTAAATAAAGAGTCAATAATTGTATTAAAGTTCAATCATTTCCTCCATTTTATACCAATTGTTTGTGGAAAGTGACTAAAAACTCATTTATTTGTTGACTTGAATTCTGGAAAATATCGATTCTTTGAAATTCTATTCATTAGAATATAATGAATATAAGAGTTATTGAAATGCATTTTCATATTATAATTACTTCTATATAACAGTTCTTTCCTTTTATTTATTTATGAGACTTATCTGATCGTTAGGGACTTCAACCACTCCTGAGTTGTTAGTATCTATGCTAATGAGAGATATGAGACCTTTCTTACATTATGACAATCGGGGATAATTATAAACATATTTTCAGATCTTCTTTACGTCTTTTCACATTTGTAGGTCTTATTATGCATTTGACCACAAATGTGATCACAATTATGGCTATTAATATGATAGTGAGATAAGTCAAAAAGTAATTCCAACTTTATTCAGGGTTGTGTTAAATGTAATCGGATACTTTTTTGCCTTGCAATCAATGAGTCATAATTAGAGATTCATATCTGTTTCACATTTCATTTGAATATAAGAAGAGAAAGAGTAGACAATATCGTGAAAACATTTTGTTGTGAAAACATTATAATTTATAAATTATAATCTTAGCTGCGTAGGGTTATACATATGAAAGTACATATCTCTCCACGTTAAATATACTATGAACCTGAACTTTGTGAGTTAAAACGCTAGTTACTGCAAGATTTACTTGATGACCAGCATAAATTACAAGCTACATATTTTACATTGTATTCATATTGCACATATTTTAAACCCTCTTTCTTTTTAAGCAGCACTGATTATAATATTCGAGGGAACAGGTGGTGACCACTGGCAAGTCGCTCAAAAGTACGTCCATAGCCTTCAGTAAATTAGGCCATGCACGATTTATATTGTCAAGGAAATTGCTTTCTCCTATATAAAGCTGCAAATAAATAAGGAAATCTGTTACTAAAATAGTATTTATGGTGAGAATTTTGCACCAAGTCTGTGACCCATGAGATGTTCAAGCTCGTCAACGACAGACGGTATCAGGGTATTTTTTTCAGAATTTTGGTCAATATTTTTAGTTGAGGGGATCAACAATTACTCATCGTTTTTGTATTACAATTTTCCGAAACTTTTACAAAATTAATTTGTTTTTTAATTTTTCCTAAACTTTTCCTAATTATCGAAACTTTTGCCTATTTTCACCTAAAATTTGCAATTCATCGAAATATTGTCACAATAACTGATTAGAAGTATTTTGTTGATCTGTTTTCAAGTTATGAATCATAAGTTATGACAAATGTATAAAACAAATACACAACGACTGTATTGCGTCCATAACTACGTGTATATCATATATCGAATTGAATCGGCATTGACTTCCAATTTGAGTTGATTGTAGACTAACCTGGAACAATGTTGTTTACAGCTTGGATAATGGTCAAATTGTTGAATATGTACAGAGGATCCAACTAAACCGTGTTTCATATTGACTCATCTTCTCATTTACATTTTCTTATCAACTCTACTCTTACTTTTCATTGCCCTCAAAATATTAGTTGGGGTGAATTTTAGTCATCTTTAGATTTTTTTAATCGGATTAAAATAATAATATGAGTCAAAGTGAAACATGGTTTTGATGGATCCTCTGTACATCATGGTAAAATGAATTTAAATTGCATCTAATGGCTATGTCCTATGTTGTAATCTTGGTCAGAAATATCTACTTTTGGGGTAAAATAAAGTTCTTGAAAGTTTAAGCTCACCATCAAGTGACTAAAAATATTGACCCTGTATAAAGTATTAAATGAGCATGCTCAGCAATTTCTATCACTATCTGGAGCTGTTATAAACCATTCCTCCTTGGTAAGTTCACAAAGTCTCCAATTCTACGGTTTGATGAAAATATTTAAACAAATAATTGATTTAAAACTCGAGGAATGTGGGAAAGAGTCATATATTACTAATAGTCAAAGTTTATTCACACTCTTCTTAACTCCAGGGGTATTCGAAAATGTATTTAATTGAGGAAACAACCTAGAAAGATCAAGATCTTACATAACATAGCATAAGTTGTAAGGAAGAGAATTGTGCACTTAATTAGTGCCTCAAACCATCAATATATTAGTAATTTTTCTTAGTTCTGAATGTTCTAAATTTGGCCAAAAGTTAATGAAAAGATAATGCAATTGAAGATAATTGAGATGATTGTCAAATACACCGAACATTTTAGTGTAAAGTTTCCCAAAACGGAAATTTTTAATTAATTTTTTGAAATGTTAGCGAAGAGTTAGACAATAATTGAGTACATATTTGAGCAAAACTCCAAATATTTGTAATTTATTTACACAAACACTTGACTTTGAATTGGAAACAAAATAAAAATTTTATTAGTTTTAATCAAATTCACAATAAATTGAATAAAATAAGTGTTTAATAAACTTATCATTGAATGGATAACTCATAAAAATAAACATAACATTAAAGCGATTTGTATTCGGGTTTTACTGCAAAAAGCGTTTCATACGAAACAACGAAAGTTTTGCCAAAATTTCAGCAAAATTTGGATAAAATTGAAGTCGAATTCAAAAGCATTTAAAATAAATTATA